>SJXQ01008706.1:185516-220505 GCA_006408695.1 Aepyceros melampus | reverse complement strand
CCGTGCTCAATGAGCAGCCTCACAATCTCCTCGCTGCCCATGCAGGCGGCAAAGGACAGAGGGTGCTCCCCTGGGGAGGCAGAGGCCCCGGGGGCGGGCGTGAGATGCGGGCGGGGAGGGGCGGTGTCTCCAAGTGACCGCCTCTCCCTCCCCTGTCTCCGCTCTGGGCCTGGGGACCCATGTCAGCAGGACCAGAGGCGGGGATGCTGGAAGGGGCCCTGGGGTGGGGCTGGAGGCGTGGTCTGGCCGCCCCAGGCGCGGGGCCTCCTCAGCCCGCCCTGCCTTGACTGGTGCCCTCCCGCAGCCCCGGGCCTGCTCTCACCGAAGTAGATGAGGTTGTGGGGAGTGAGGCGGAAGGCGGAGCCTATAGCCCTCGCAGAGACGCTGGCGCCCTGGACGAGCAGGGCTTTCACGAGGTTCACGTTCCGGTTCATGACCGCTATGTGCAGGGCCGTCTGACCTGGACAAGAGAGCGCTCCGTCAGGGTGTCTGTTCCCAGCTCTCTTGGAGACACGGCATCCCCCCTGGCTTCCAAGAGATCCCTGACACCCTTGCATGGATTTCCTCCCTTGACTCAGCAGAATGGTGTGAGACTGAGTGAGACCCAGATGTCCCTCAGGCAGCTTCACTTAGCTGTCTCTGCCTCTTGACTACTGGGGATGGCATAGAAGGGTAATCACTCTAGCGCAGCTATGAAAGAGAGAGAGTTCTGCTCTTCACGGAACATGAAAGGAGTTGAAGGGAAATAACAAGTGGCTAAAGCAGGTCCCAGACACTCACAGCCAAGACCAGGACCTCTGCCTTCCTCCCACACTTCTGAGCACCCATCACTCCTTCCTGGACCTACCCTCAGAGGCTCATTGTAAGAGGTGACTTCAGACTCTCCCCTACTTGGGTCCACCTTGAAAAACCGTGGAGACGCCTCACCTACAAATGGCTCACAGATGGCAGGCTCCTTGACCAGCTCGGGGGCAGCCTCCATCAGCACCATGGCGGCCTCCAGGTTGTCATAGAGGGCGGCCACGTGCAGTGCCGTCTCCCCGACAGCCCCTGGAGCGGAGGAGACAGGGACATCAACATTTCCTAGAGACACGCTCCACCACTGCCCCTCGGCAGAAACCCTCAGAGTGCCTTGCGGGGCATGGCCGGGGCCTCTGCCCCATCTCCAACACTTTGAATTCTGATCCCACCTCGTTGACGGAAGTCACAGTTTCGGTCCAGCAGAAGTTTCTTCAGGACACACAGGTCGTTGTCCTTGGCTGCCGAAGCAGAGAAGACTCTCGAATCCTGGAAGAGGATGAATGGGAGTCAGGCAGAGACAGAAAGGCAGAGAGGCCAAGAGCAGAGAGGAAGAGAGTCCTTGTCTGCCTGGACAGACAGCGGCCGCATGGAATGCATGGTGACACGCTGCAGCGTTGTCTCCTGGACTCTAGCTTGGGGTCAGATGGGGGCAAGAGTCTGGCTCAGGGTCCCTGTGGGGTGGCATTGCTACCTCTTCCCACTGGTGGTGGAGGGACTCCTGGCTCAGCTGACTAAGCAGCAGAGTGCCTGAGGGAAGGGCCCCGGGGGAGGGAATGGGTGGTCCTGGCAGACCTGGCTAAGTCATTCTAGCTGAGTCCATGTTTCAGGAACTTGGGAATCAGGAGCGGGTGGAGGAGAGGGAATTTCTGCACGGTTTCATCCCTCCTCCCAGGCCTGCTGAACCGGCTTTCTTTAGCCAAGAGGAGCTGGAGAGACCGGGAGGGGGCTGAGAGAGAGGCCAGCTATTGTTCTGACTCCCTGGGGGCTGTCCAGATGCACATTCCTGCTTCAGGGAGGGAGAGTTCTGAGACTATGAAGGATCCATCCCTCCCTAAGTGTCACCCTTCGACTCAAGAGTCTGAACGCGCTGTCTGCAAGAGCGTGGCTATGAGCTTCTCTGACTGTGTGCATCTCAGAGTGGGTGGGAGGAGCCCCACAGAGATACTCCTCCTGTGGTACCTCTGCGGGTTAATCTTTGTCTCTCCCCTGCCTGGGTGAGCCAGACAAGAGATAATGCCGAAGCCAGTTCCTGCTGGGCAAGTATGTGTTGGCTCTGAAGGTGGACACATGGATGGTAGGTTGAGGGTCAGGAGGGGAGAGGTGAAAGGCCGGTAAACAGACTGATGGCGGGCGGTTCCCGTGATGACCCTTAGCCCCCAGTTCCTCTCTTCCAATGGTCCCCCCAAGCCAGGGGAAAGAAGCTTTTTATCTGAAGAAGCTTGTGATCTCAAGGTAGGGCTCAGGTCCGCCCCTCACTGAAGTTCCTCCAGAGAGAACGGGTAGAGTGGGGACCAGCCTGCTGCCCATCTCACCCAGATCCTCTGTGTGAGCACGCCCAGCTCAGGGCAACCAGGCCAGGACTGCAGAGTCCAGAGGCTCTGCACGCAGCCTCTGTGCTCTGGGCTCTGGGCTGGAGAACCCACGGCCCATGAGTCTAGCCCTGGCTGCCAGCTCAGATCTGCTAACAGCAGCTCTCTGACGGGAGCCAAGTCCCCCGAACACCCCGAGGGAGAACCTGCCTTCAGGATGGGCCCCTGCCCCCATTAGTCTTCCGGGGGTCTAGACCTCAGGGCTGACCATGAAATGCTCTGCTCCTCGGAGTCACCAGTCCCGGCAGAGGTGTGCCAGGGACAGGCTCAGCCTCACTGTCTGCTCTGGATCTAGGGATCTAGCGCAGCCTGCACGCAGGAGACTCGGGAAGCGCAGATGGGCTCTGGGAGTCCCCGCTGGGACTCCTCAGGGTCGCCTGGTTTCCACAGTCAGCTGGTTAGTTCCAGCTGTTGCACAAACCAGAGCTGTCCCATTGCCAGGCCATCAATTTCATTCTCATTAACAGTAACTCCTCACTCTTTCTTCACCCAACGAGTGTCTTAAAACCCACAGGATCTTAACCCTTCCCCAGCACCCCGTTCCCCACCAGCTTGCACCCGCCCTGCCCTACTCACCCCTGCCATACATGCTGGCTTCTCCTGTCTGGTATCTCTGGGTCCCCAGCACCCCCCGCCTTCACTAGGAGAGAGCCCAAGCATCACCGTGCCCCAGCCTTGCCGGGACCCAATGCCACACCCCTCCTCCACTGCTCACACAGGAGCTCAGCTTCCATAACACATGCACGGGCCCATCCCAGCACCGGGCACTGAACTCTGGGGTGCTCTGGTGGGCAGGGCAGACTGACCCAAGTGGGCTGAGGGCTTGAGGCTCGGGGAGAGGGGGGCAGCCTACTTCTGCTGCTGCAGCATGTACATCTCGTCCAGACGCTGATCCCAGTCTTGCTGTCCCACCAGCCGGAGGTCAGCAGTTTCTGAAGTTGGATCGCGAGACCCCTGGCCTTGGACGGAGGCGCTCCCATGTCTTCTCCTTCCGGGCAGTGGCCAGTCACGGGGAGGAGGTGTTTCAAGGGAGCAGGGCTAGGACTCAGCCGGCAGCTGAAGCGGAGACAAGGAGGAAGTCGCGAGTGGATCTGGTGTGGCCCTGTGCGGGGTTTGCACGTGCACGGAGGGGACTGGGGGCCCTGCCAGGAGAGAGAGACTTAGAGAGACTTTACCTGGAGGGGAGGAGCTCTTTCTAGAGAAAGCCCCTGAGGCACACAGCCTGCCTCAGAGCCAGGGAGGGAGGGAGCTCGTTCCTATCAGTGACCTAGGGCGGCTGAGACCGGGCCAGGGGAGGGGTGGGGCCCAGGAATCTGACCTGGGAGCCGGGATAGAGCCCAAAGGTGGGTCCTATAGGCCCGCTGAGCAATTACCTCGGATGCAGGAGAGTAGAGAAGCAAAGCCCTCCAGCTCTGCAGTCAGGCAGGTCTGGGTTTGAATCCTGGGTTTCAGTCCTTGCAGGTCAGTTAGGTGAGCTTTCTGTGCCTCAGTCTTCTCATCTGTAAAATTGGGGTGATACTTACATGCTCTCACAGCAGAGTCTGTAAAGCATAGTCATAACAGCTCAAGGACAGTTGATTCTTCTTCCACAGAGGGGGCTCAGAAGCCCCCAGAACTGCTTGCTCTGCCTAGTACCCCACAGCCCCGCAGCCAGCAGGTCTCCTGGCTGCCCCTCCTCCTGGAGAAGCCCAGGGCCTCCTCTTCCATTCCAGCTCCTCCCTTTCAGGCAGAGGAGACCCCAGTAAGCCCTGAACATCCACAGAGGCTAGGCAGCAGGGACTGAGCAGTGGTGGAGGAAATCACAGGACTCCCTCCAAGAGTGAGTCAACAGGAGGAGCAGGAGTAAAGATAAGACAGTGTTAAATTATTTTATGATATAACAGTTTCCATTTTTCTTCCTGATTGTTTTCAAAGAGATGTATTCAGATATATCTCCTGACTGTAGTCATTCAAGAGATCCCCAAGTTCCCTGGGTGTAGGCTGAAGCTTCTCTAGCTCCTAAGTGAGAAGACGGAGCAGAGAGAGATGCGTGTAGCTCCCAACGGCCGGTGGGAGGCAAAACTGGAGCTGGCTTGCCAGGTGGAACCTCAGGTCCAAGTCACCCGTCAGACCTCACTGCTTCTTAGGAACCTTCTGCTTATAAAGATGAGAGGCGTGGGTGGAGATAGGCTGGGGACCCTCCGCCTTTGGGGTCTTCCGGGGCAGGGACCCCTTACTTCCTTTGCTGTAGGAAAGAGAGAGTGCTTCTCTAGAGACTGAAGGATGGACAAAACCACCTTTGAAGAAGGATGAAAACTGAAAGGAAAATAAGTAAGGAAAGAAAAGAGGCGGTGCCTGAGACAGCAGGAAGCATGGGCTCCCCCAGGGAGGGGGTAGATGCCGGCTGGGAAGGGGGAGGGATCACCTTGCTGGACATTTTTCTGCTTTGCTGGGGGTGGGGCAGTGTGGGGCTGTAATGATCTCCAAGCCTTGAGACTTCCAGTCTAAGGAGATGGAGGGAGCGATAGGGGTGAGGTGGGGGTGTAGATATGCTGATAAGCAGGGCTGCAGAGGAAAGGAGCGCCTGCCCAGTAATAGCCTATAATGCTAGTCCTGGAGGTAGTGGGGGCGGGAGAGCCCAGTCCAATCCGCACAGAGCAGGTGCGCAGGCTGCCACCAAGGGCACTATCCTTGGGTGCCGGAGGAGGGAAGGGGCCTTCCACCTCTGGGTCTTCCCTTCCCACTTCTCACGCCTTTATCTGCACTGTTCTTTTCAGTGGAGGGGTAGGGAGAACAGGAACAAGCCTCCTGAAGGAGACCAAACTGTCCCCTCATCCCACCTGGCAGGCTGAAGATTTAGAAATGACGTCCTGATCTTCGGGCTTCCCTGGTGGTTCAGCTGGTAAAGAATCCGCCTGCAATGCAGGAGCCCTGGGTTCGATCCCTGGGTTGGGAAGATCCTCTGAAGAAGGGAAAGGCTGCCACTCCAGTATTCTGGCCTGGAGAATTCCACGGACTGTACAGTCCATGGGGTCGCAAAGAGTCGGACACGACTGAGTGACTCTCACTTCACTTCCTTATCTTTGGGGAGCCCTCTCCTCTTCCGTCCTCTGGGCTTCTCTCCCCAGGCCTCTGTCCCCTTTGTCAGGTGCTGCATGGCCACCCTCTCCTCCCTTCTCTCATCAGTCTTCATCCCCTGAGAGCTTTCTTCAAACCAGGAGTCCTACAACCTCCCTCCTGCAGGCACATGCTTCCCTGCGTGATGGCGATGCCCCGGGGTCTCGCGAGAGTAGATGAGAGCTCGTCCGGGGCCCCTGATAAAACCTCCCTGTTTTATCTCAGAGCCCATTGGCATCAAAGGCACCAGACCTCTTATTCTGCTATGATAAGGAGCAAAGTGTAAGTCACTCAGTTGTATCCGACTCTTTGCATCCCTATGGACTGTAGCCCGCCAAGCTCCTCTGTCCATGGAATTTTCCAGGCTATACACACTGGAGTGGGTAGCCGTTCCCTTCTCCAGGGGATCTTCCCAACCCACGAATCGGACCCAGGTGTACCTCACTGCAGGCGGATTCTTTACCGTCTCAGTCACCAGGGAAGCCCAGAAAGGAGGACAACATGTAAACCTGGATTTCAATATTCAGTCATACACTCCCACCCTACCTGCCCACAGCCCTGTAGGGAAAGAATTTGAATACTATCTTTAAAAATATAAAGAGGAATTGTCATTGGATGGTGAAATTATTTGCTTTTTTCCATGATTTTTAAATATACTTTTGTAATAAGGAAAAAAAAAAAAACATGAAGGAATTCCTGGTTTCCCATGAAGATTTATCTCCTAGGCACGGGGCATCAGGCAGGTGTCTGGTGGGGAAATTAGAGTGGTAGTGGTTGGTGCCAGCCAGTTGGTCCTTTCAGCTCTAGCTGCTCCCCTAAGGCAGGCCCAACCCTAACCATCCAACCCATCCAAAATCACAGAGTTGGAGATGGCTTCTCAGTTAGCCGGAACACAGAAGCTTCTCCCCCAAATAGCCAGGAGAAGGTTAGTGATTTCTTTCCATGCAAGCAGCATTTCCTGGACCTGCAGGTCAAGGAGTGCAAGGGAGGGGTGAACAGGGTCACCCGCTTACTGAAACTTGCCTCTCCCATCGTCAGGTGACCTCCTGTACCGCTCCCCAGTCACCCTGTCACCAGGCTTGGATCATGAAAGTATATAGGAGGCTGTGTCAGGCCTCCAGGAGAGAGTTTCCCAGTAAGCCTGTCGGCTGGCACGGGTGGCACCCTTGGGAAGGAGGCTCTGCTGGCCCTGCCATTCGGCCATCTGCCCCCCTTTGAGGAAGAGCACACATTGCTGGACACATTTGATGGTTCATTCAGGCGTGCGTGTGTGGATGCCGGGAGTGATGTGAGCTCATGGTCCTGGCACCCGGCTGTCCCTCATGGCCTGTAGCTGACTCTGGTTTCCCAGAGCTGGCCTTCATCCCATCTCCCCAGCCCTCTGCTCCAGGAAGCAGATGTCACTTAGCCCCAACCTATTACTGCCAACGGGTCTGTGCCCAGCAGGGTTACGGGCAGGGCAGGCACTGGGACGTGAGGCAGTTTTCTTGAGATCCATTTCTTGGGATTCTCGCCTCTGCCATGCTGGTTTTCCTGTGAAGACTCTCTTCCTCCTGCCCTTTAGAGACTGAGTTTAGACACTGAGTCTTTAAGAGCTTTATCTGAGTACAGGAGGATGTGAAATGAGGCAGGACGCATTCAGTGTGTCAGTACAAGAGGGCAAAGCTAGAACTGAGGGTAGTCCAGGGGAGGACAAGGAATGAGAGGGCGGTTCCTCTTGGGTCCAGTACTCTGTTCTCACACCCAAAGCAGGTGCCTACCTCCTCCTCCAGTTAGGTCCCCCCGCCCTCATTTTGGATGGACTGAGTTTCACGCACAGCCCAGGACTTGAAGAGACGCGTTTGGACATGGGTCTGGGCCTCAGTTTATGCAAGTCGCTTTCCTTTGAGAAAGGCCGCCCAGAAGAGTGGGTGGGAAAGTGTGATCTTTAAAACCTAAAGAATCAGCAAGAGCCCTGCTCTGCACCTTATTATCTGTGTGACCTTCGATGGGCAAGTCATTTCTCTTGTGGACCTCGGTTTCCTCATCTATATAATGAGTATGGCGATGTGGATCTCATGACATAATGGCCGTGAAAGGACTGCACAGACTCTTCAGTCACTGCCGTGGCCCTCCACTGCCGTGGCCCTCCACTGCTGAGGTCCACAGCAGTCCTCCCCGCAGTCCCTATTGCCCCCTGCAAACTACTCTCCATGCTCCTGCCTGCCAGTGGAACTCTCTAGGGAGCTGGGATGAGGGTCGAGCCCACAGCTGTGATGTCACAGAGCTCATGATGTCAGAGGTCCTCTGGAAGGGAAGGGAGAAAACGGTGCTGGGGAGGGGGCAGGGCCAGGGCAACGGACAGGGGAGGGAGGAGGCGGGGGACCCAGCTGGGCACTGGGACGAGCGAAGACCAACGGCAGCAGCTGGGCAGGCCCATGAGCTCCTTGGGCTCCCAGCTCTGCAGGGCAGCATTCCTGGGCGCCCTCCTGCTGCTGCTGCGAGTCAAGGGGGTGAAGACCCAGAGAGGAAGCCCAGGCCTAGATGAGAGGAGTCAGAAAGAGAAGACACCCTCTGCAGGTAGGGGAAGGAGGAGGACGCCTGGAGCCGGGGATCAGGCCGCCGTGGAGCCAGATCACTGGTCAGGCCGGAAGGGAAGCTGAGCTGGGTTTGGATTATGTATGGGCGATCGCGCCGGCCCTGTTGTACTGCTGCAGTGCTAGTGTCCTGTAAAGAGTCTGGAGCCAAGGCTCCTGGCCAGAGCCGTGTTCAAGGCACGACAGGGCCAGCTGATGTCCATGGGCCCCTGTGGAGATGGAAAGAGGGTCTTTGAAGTTCATCCTTTTCTAAGATGGCTCCTCACTCCCCAGATGAGCTAACACTTTGGAGCAGGCAGTTTGCATTGGCAGTGGGATGTGTGTGTCCTAGAGTGGGGACTATGACTGCACACAGCCAGGAGAGGCTGCACCCCACCCCCCGCCAGGAGCATCACCCCTGTGGTCAAGGACAAGGGTGTGGGCTGATGGGTACCCGCGTTCTCCAACTCCTTCTCGTCTCCAGGGCAGTGCAGGGGCACAGGAGGGCTGTCAGAACTCCTCCTTTCATGCCGTCCCCTTGCCCCATTCCAGACCAAGATCGAGAACAGTTCGAAGAGCACTTCATGGCTTCCTCAGTGGGTGAGATGTGGCAGGTGGTGGACATGGCTCAGCAGGAGGACGACGAGACCTCGGAGGTGGCGGCGATCCGTGACCACTTGTTTGACCTCGCCTTCTGCTTTAACCTGGCCAGCATCATGGTTTTTTTATGAGGGACGTTGAGGCGGAGGTGGTGGCCTGGTTCCTGGATGAGGACCTGGACATCTACCTCCGCTTTATGATAGCTTACTGACCCTCTCCCCCTGGGGCTCCAGGGCGCTTCTCCCAAGGGAAACGAACATGTGGCTTTCCAGCTCCTGCCAGCAACCCTCTCCCTGAGGTCGCAGCATCAGAGAGACCCCTTGCTGGCCTGTGGGCTGTCCACGGCCACTGCCCACTTGCCTCCCCACGCTCTGTGTACCATCTCCAAGAGCTGAGACACCAGCCCCCTGCCCTTCTCTCCCCTAGCCTCTCCTGGCTCTATTCAACAGGGAGAGGAGGCAGCAACAATGAAAGTAATAACAATCAACTCCCGTAAGCAGCTGGGACAGCTTCATTTTGTTTCTAAGCAGTCCGCTGAGTCGCATGACCTTTGGCCCACCAACCTTCAGCTCAATGATTGCTTCTTTAGCTCACGTCCATGGAACTCTGCTTGGTCTCCTCTCATTTTTTCCTGACTTCTAGGCACAAGGCATGTCTGGGAGTAATGACAGAGAAGGCAAGGGCACCCCACTCCAGTACTCTTGCCTTGAAAATCCCATGGATGGAGGAGGCTGGTGGGCTGCAGTCCATGGGGTCGCTGAGAGTCGGACATGACTGAAGTGACTTAGCAGCAGCAGCGCAGCAGCAGGAACAAGGCATAGCGGGACAATATTCTTAAGAGACAGGCAGAAGCCAAGGGCCAGCTTTTATTTTTGGAATGGAAGGGCAGAGGAGCTGTTGCCCTGATTCCCGGGATGGAGCGCAGATATGCTGATACACCTGTACTGAGATCTCTTTGGCAACCGACCAGGTTACCAGAGTTGGCAGCGGCTGGAGGGGTTCAGGAGGGCCCCCTGGGGACAACGGAAGTGTCTGGTGAAGGCTGGACTGTCGCTTAGGGGCCCGTGGACTCGAAGGGTAGGAGGGCTGTGAATGTCCTGAGGATCCTGGGTGCTGGGGTCCCTACACATCACCTGGGGAGAAAAAGAGGTCCACACAGGGTGAAGAGAACAGCAGAGCATCAGATGAGTAGGACACAGCAGACCTGGTGACCAGGGACAGCAGACAAAGACAGAAGCAGGGACAGAGTGCTCCGGGGCCTTGGGGAGGAAGAAGGTATTTGCCATCTGTAGGTCATTTAGTCTGGCAAGCGGGTATCTGGTGAGGGCGGAACTGTGTCATCACAACATCTAAACGTGCCCTAGAGGCAGGTCTGTTGTGAGAACTCTGTGGGGGTCTTCAAGTGTCCTGGAGAGCTGGGGACAGTGTCCTCTGGGGGAATACATGGCTCTGGGCAGGGGGATATGTCATGTGGGGACCCCACCTAGGGGCGGGGTCTCCAGGGAGAAATATGGTCAGTGGACAGTCTGTTAAGGCTCTTTTGGAAGGCATCTGCATTTCTAGAAGAAATGAGAGAAGACAAAATTTGGTCTCATCTCAAGGAGGAATTTAGGAATGAAGTTTTTTTTTTTTTTCCTCTTTTTTTTTTGAAGGGCGTGCTAGACTCAGTAGAAGAATTTATAGTAGGATGAAGGATGGTCCCCAGGGCACAAATGTGAAAGGGTGACAGTGCGGATTTGTGCAGCAGAGGGTTGCGGACACTTGGGGGGAGATGTTTCAGGCAGGAGAGATTCTCTGAGCATTAATGGGAGGGTATTTATTGACGTGGATTAAGCCCTGGTGGGAGATGTCAGCTTACCTGGGCATAGCTTCGGAAGAACAGTTGCCGGGGGCTGAGGTCTAGGCCAGGCAGGATGGTTTCCCCACGGAACAGTACTAGCCTCTTTTTGTATGCCTGGATATGGGGGTGGGATGGAGAGTTGCCCTTAGGCTCCAGACCAGTAGCCAGCTGGAAGTCTGATGCCCTATATACAATATCCAAAACCAGCTCCTGGTCCTTCCCAAGTTCAGCACTGACACATTGATCTGAACCAGGAGAAGACATCCTTGCTGTAAGACGTGTGGATAGCCTCGAAAAGAGGGCTTGTGGAGTGGGGGTGGGAGTCCTCAAGTTGCCAGCTGTTCAGTAACGATGTGAAGGGCAAAGCTTTGCATGTTTGCATGAGGGATGGTGGAAGGAAACACTAGCAACAGGCTGTCTATTCTACTGGTAAAACTAGATCCCAGCCCTTGGGATGTGTTACCTTCAGTGCGATGGCCAGTGCCCCGGCGTCTGCAGCATCCTCCAGGAGCGTGCGGGAGACATCGAAGGAGGTTCCCCTGGGTGACGGAAAGGCAGCATAGAGGCGTTCCAGGCACAGCAGCGCCTTTTGCAGGGCACGGGAGTCACAGGCCGGGCAGCCCCCGGGGAGTACTGTTGAAAATGGGGCACGCAGAGGAAACGGTGAGGAGTGATGCTGGGATGAAGACGTGGGGCTTCTGCAAATCGTGCTGGCTCCTGGGAGAGCTGCAAAAGCTCCAGGACACACCCACCTAGAGCCCTGGCACAGCCTCCCTGCCTCCTCCTCTGGGCCAACTTTGGGGACCTCACCCGCCTTCCTGGTGGCCCCACCTGCCAGTCCTGCCAGTGGCCCGCTGCTACTCACAGAGCTGGTCAAAGATGTGCAAAAGCTCACGGGCCATGATGCTGCCAGCGGCGCCAAAGTTCACAGCTCTAGGGAGACAAGGGCTCGTCTGACCCTCAGAATCCTTCCAAGTTTTGGCCCCAGTTCTCCAACCACAATCCTGCCCATCATTCATCGTAACACTGGTCCATGACTCTCAGGAGACTTCCTGCCCACCTCAGAGAATGGCCCATACCTGGGGTAGCCAGGGTGGAAAAATGGGGGTTGGAGGAGCCCAGCTGGGAAGACCATCACGTTGTCAGGTATTGAATAGGAAGCCTTGAGGCCCCAGGGGGGCACCTGCCACCTGCGGGAAGAGCACACCCAAACTCCAGCTCCATCGTTTACCTGAAGTCCTCCCTGAAGGACTGCTGCTGTTCCCCCGAACCTCCGTGTCTTTCCTGGAAATTGTGGACAGCTGCCTCTGGGATATGGTGTCTGTGTCTCCCTGGCTCTCATACCTGTGACTGGAGAAAGGCTGCAAGAACCCCTGGATAACTCTGGCGTGGCGGAAGCGGACGCAACTCAGGAAGGTCTGGAGGAAGCTGGGTCCAAGTTGCACCTGGGAGGAGCCAGGATGTGACTCAAATACATGCAGACAAATGCAGACGCACACTGATACACCCTGATGTGGCTGTCTGAGGCAGGCAGATAAGCCCTGACCCAGAGACATCCCCGCAGCAGTGGAAAGCTGGCGCCAGGACACCAGCTTGTGTGTTACTGCAAACCAGCTTCACATGTATCAGCACACACACACGCACACACTCAAGCAAGTCACACAAATGCATGGGTGTGAGTGTGCACACACACTCACCATTACCTGAAAAACTTCTGTTCTTCTGCTGGCAAAACCTACAGTGTGGCTGTGCGTGCTAAGTCGCTTCAGTCGTGTCTGACTCTTTGCGACCCCACAGACTATATAACCCACCAGGCTCCTCTGTCCATGGGATTCTCCAGGCAAGGCTACTGGAGTGGGTTGCCATGCCCTCCTCCAGAGGATCTTCCGCACCCAGGGATCAAGAGACCCGTGTCTCTTACGTCTCCTGCATTGGCAGGAAGGTTCTTCACCACTGAGCCACCAGGGAAGCCCCACTGTGTGGCTGCTTACCCGTTGAGCCCAGTCATGACCAGGGCAGGGAAGGGTGGGTTAGGGTCAACCAGGGAAAATGACTGCCTGCTACTCAGATAGCGCAGAGGATGAGGAAGCTGAGGATAGAAAGGGCCTGGCCGGGGCAGGGACTCACGTCTCCGTATTCCTGTCTGGCTGGGTCTGGCTTCAGGGCCCACTCCAAGGGCCCCATCTTCGCCTGCAGTTGCGTAAGCTGAAGACATGAGGGCAAAGGACTGTAGCGACCTTGGGTCTGTCCTAGGAGCTTTCTCCTGCTCACTGCCCTGTCCCCTCCTCTGGTGGTGTCACCAGGGTGTCCGTGTGGCACGCCGGTGGTTACACTTGCCTGGTGCCCTGAGCACCCTCCCCCAGTCACTGTGCTGTCCTGATCCCAGCTCCGCTGACACCCACTACACATCCCCACGCTGTCTCCTTCTCCCGGCCTTACCTTGTCCTGGGCCTCTGCCCGGGTCTCTCCATCCATCCAGGGAACCGTATGAAGGTGAGAGATGAAGGTATCCTTGATGGTAGTGAATAATTCCGTGGCCTGCAGGCAGGAGGGCGCAGAGAGAAGAAAATGGGATGAGGATCAGTCTTAGTCCTGGATCCTGCCTGCCAGCCCTCCAGGAAGGGGCCTTGGCCCTGAGGAGCTGCCAGGAGGAGGGAGACCTCAGAAAGAGGAAGTGGTATCTGCTAGGTGAGCAAAAACTCAGGGCACAGAGAGCTGTGGCGATGGAAAGGAGGTACCAAGCACAGAACAGGAAGGTGGGGACGGATGACTCCTAAGAGCTGACAGGGGAGACAGTTCCTGTCTGTGGGGAGACCTCAGCCTGCAGGGGAGATACCATCCTTTTGGCCAGGCAATCCATTCAGAAAGCTAGGGGAGGACGACCACCACCCCCTTCTCAGCTCTCAAGAGCCCTCCTCAGCCATCTTTCTGAAGGCCTGCATTTCCTCTCCCCATCTTCCCGGGTTCGTCCACTTCCCAACAAGCTAACGCCGTCCCAGCCATGTGCCCTGACTGTGGAGTTATCACTTTCTCTGCCCTATACTATCTGTGTATTTCCTTTCTAGATGGAGGAAAACAGATGACAGCATCGGCAACCTGAGTTCAAACCTTGACTCCACTATTTTGGGTAGCTGTGTGGTCTTTGGGCAAATCACTTAACCCTTCTGTGATACCAGGAATTAAAGCAGTTAGTGCGAATCACTTGCCAGAGTACCACGCACATGGTAGTCGCTGCAAGGTATTCAGTAGTTACCATGGGTGCTTCTTACAGTGAGAGCATGCCATTCTTACATCATTTCACAAGTTGTTCAAAAATCATAGGCAGACAAGGAGTAGGCTGAGAGGTCATGGAGTTCAGTTTTCTCATTTTATGGTTGAAGAAACACATGAGCAGTAAAGCCGGGTGGCTTGTTCAGGGTGGTATGTGCCCCGTGGACTCTGGGTCTCGGGACTAAATCATGCAGACGCTAGGGGTGCCACGTGTCCCTCTCTGGATTTTCTAACTGCCTGGTTCTCTGACGACAGAAACCATCAAGAAGGGCAAAGTCAAGAAGATGGGTTGAGTGGGAAGGGGTGGGGGGACATCAGCTGAAGAGGAGCCCTCACGCACAGCACTATGAGTGCTGGGTCCGAAAGTCTCCTGAATGAACAAGGCAGCCAGTGTGGGCTCGAAGAAAGCTTCTGTCTTCTCCACGCATGTCATCCAGCGAGGGTGGACTGGCTGCAGAGACAAAGCTGGAATGAGTGTTTCCTGTCAAAGAGTTCTTCCTCATCTACTTTTCCGGGCCAGTCTTGCCTAGACCCTCTCCCCCAAGGGACGTTCTCTTTTCTGGACTTCCTGCGTCTGTCTCCCTTTGGTCTATAAACCGTTTTGGTGACACACATAGGGGGTTTGCTGTTTAGCACAAAGAGGCTCAGAACTTCTCCAGCATTAGTCATGAGCCTGGTCTGGGAAAACTATCCTTGTTTATTGCCTACTGAATTCGAAAGCAAGGCCTCTGGGAAGCATCCTTCTGGATAACTATAGGGCTCCTGGGAAGGACAGGACTTGATTCAACCCTAGTAGCTAGACGGTAAAGCATCGGCTTGCAGTGTAGAAGACCCCTGGCTTGATCCTTGGATCAGGAAGATCCCCTGGAGAAGGAAATGGCAACTCACTCCAGTATTCTTGCCTGGAGAATTTCATGGACAAAGGAGCCTGGTACGCTACAGTCCAGGGGGTCACAACGAGTCAGATGCGACTGAGCGACTAATACACACACCCAGAGCCAACCCTTTCACTTTGGCAGATCTGCCTGCCACTTCGTCCCTGCCTACCACACACCCCTCCCACAATGTGCACGGCTCAGGGATCCCAGTGAAGACACCCCTCCTCCCAAGCTTCTTTACCTAAACTAGGAACTGAAGAAGGAAGATATTCCCTGCCTCCTGCCTTCCTCCCCAACTCTGCAAATGGTAAGACCTTCTCTTATAAAGAAGAAAGTTATCAGAGCAAAATTGAGTTTTAGATACCATATTGCTTGGTAGGAGAAGAGGAGAAAAGAAAAGACTAAATATATGCAATTCGGAGAGCTAAGGAGCTTTCTGCCAAATCAGGGAAAAGAATATAGGATGAGAGGCTTCCCTGGCAGTCCAGTGATTAAGAATCTCTGCCTTGCAATGCAGGGGATGGGAACATGGGTTCGATTCCTGGTTGGGGAACTAAGGGCCCACATGTCACAGAGCAATGAGGTCCATACCACAAATACCGAGCCCATGTGCTCTGGAGCCCACACCGTAACCAGAGAGTCCAAGAGCCACAGCTAGGGATCCCACATGATGCAACGAAGATCCGACACAGTCAAACAGATAAAACAAAATCAATACATTTAAAAAAAGAATATAGGGTGAGATGATGGATACCTTCACAGGTGGAGAAACAGATAAGAACTCAAAGAGGACTTTGGCAATCAGGGTGGTTTTAGACAGCAGAATGGAAAGAATAAGGAACAAGAGAGAGATGCTGGTGTGGATGGTGTTGAAGAGATGACGCAGGGCAGGTGAGTGACAAATTGAAGGAAGCGAGAGTAAGGAAAGCTGAATGGGGACTTGGAAAAACATATTAATATGCTAATTTGGGTTGAGTGGGATGAAATCTCAAGACTTCATTCCTGTTGCTTCTTTACCCTCCGGGGCCTCCTGGCAGGAAAGTGACATAGGCTGCCACCATACATTCTGGTCCTAAGGTTGGAGATTGCTCATGGGGCTTCCAATGGAAGAGGAAAGAGAAAGGAAAGCCACTACTGTTGTTGTTGAAGACACTCCTGGACCTGCCTATTAGAATGGTTACCATTTTGGAGGTTGCTCCAGACCCAGTTGCCCACGTCTCTGTGTTCCTGTCTGCCCCCTCGCCATGAGGTCTATTAAGGACCTTCTCCTGGTGAGAAGGGACTCAGACACTTTTGATACTGTATTAGTTGATGCTCTGAAGCTCACAAACATGAAAAATAAATAAAAGGCCCCTGGGTCTGACGGCAATGCTGGGGACAGGTGCAGACTCTGCTGGCCACCTTTGGGTTCATCTCCTGCAGCCTCCTGAGGACAAGCTCCGTTCTGAGACTGCTTCTCAGCAGACAGCTGAAGGGGGTGGAGGGCTGCACCCAGGACAGCAGCGAGCACATGAGCCTTGAGCTTGATAATGTGGATCTGCCTGCCCTGTCTGCCCCTCCTGGTTCTTGAGTGGTTTCTGATCCCTTTTGCCTATACTTGGCCTTTGCAGCCTTTGTCAGCTCCATGCTAGAGCCCACAGCCTGGGCCATGGTAGACCCTGGCTTGGTTCCTGAAGCATATGGAGACCACCTTGGACCACTCACTGCTGTCCCTGTGCCACTCTGTGACTCTTCCGGTCAATACGGTGCTGAGTCGTATGTTCTACATGCAGGAAAGTAACTTCCAGGATCTATAAGTGAATGTTAAGTCTCAGGGGTGGAGGTTGACAGGTTATGTATTCATCTGCTGGGGGTTATCAGTATCTGAGTTGTCTCTCGAGACATGAGATGATAGAGTATACCATATTAATTGTAGAGAAAGAAAAAAAAATCACTGTTAAAATATAAAGGATGGAAGAAATACTCAAATCCAAGATAATGAGGCTCAATAGATCAAGAGACAGAAAAAAAAATTGTAGGGATGGGAGTAGGGAAATGGATTGGGAGTTCAGGATTAGCAGATGCCAACTAGTATATAGAGAGTGCATGAACAAGGTCCTACTGTGTAGCATAGGGAACTATATTCAACCTCTTGTGATAAGCCATCTTGGAAAAGGATATGAAAAACAATGTGTGTGTATGTATATATATGCACACACAGAACTGCTTGGGAGAACAGGGGAAATACTACCCAGAACGTGCTCTATGAATTATATATATATATATATAAAACTAAGTCACTTTGCTGTACAGCAGAAATCAACAAACACTGTAAAAACTCTACTTGAATAAAATAAATTTTTAAAAAAGAAAGACAAATATTTGCAGATAGAACCTTTGAACCATGAGTAACGACAAACATGACAGAAATCAAGAAAAACTCCAAGAGTCTGGAGGGAAGCGGATTTCTGTGCAATTTTCAGTAAGGGGAAACTAGATTTTAGAGATTACAGGTGAGCCAGGAATCCTTAATGCGCATTTTGAAACACAATTCTAGAATGAATCATTAAACCAATTATTTTTGAACACCTGGAAAATAATCTAACTTCTGGGGCCCCTAGTGGCTTCACTGGTGACTCAGACAATAAAGAATCTGCTGGCAATGCAGGAGACCCAGGTTCAATCCCTGGATCTGGAAGATTACCTGGAAAAGGAAATGGCAACCCACTTCAGTATTCGGGACACAGCTGAGCAACTAACACTGAGGGCCAGTGAAGCATGACTGGGGATGAATAATGTCAAAATTATTTTCAAATGTCATCATTTTTAGGGGTAACCAACAAGGACCTGAGGGCTTCCCAGGTGGCTTAGTAGTAAAGAATCTGCCTGCCAATGCAGGAGTCACCGGAGACGTGGATTCAACCCATGGGTTTGATCCCTGGGTTGGGAAGATCCCCTGGAAGAGGAACTGGCAACTCACTCTAGTGTCTTTGCCTGGAGAAGCCCAGGACAGAGGAGCCTGAAGGGCCACAGTCCACAGGGTTGCAAAGAATCGGGCATGACTGAGCAGCTGAGCAACAGGAAAGTGTGAAGAGTGCTATGTGGCAGCCTGGATGGGAGGAGGGGTTTGGGGAGAATGGATACATGTATATGTATGGCTGAGTCCCTTCGCTGTTCACCTGAAACTGTCACGGCATTGTTCATCAGCTATAGTTCAATATAAAATAGTTTTTAAAAGTAATGTGACTATAAGAATAAAATATTTATAGCACTAAAAATAAATGTCATCATATTTAAAGGGTCACTAAATTAGAAGGAACAGTTGATCAAGAGTCACAAACTCAAATAGGGGCCGTGAGGTACCATAAATAACAGAAGCAGCCCAACATCAGAACCCCAGGACCAGAAGGGGTGATGGCAACCCCACATCCAGGCTTTCTGGCTGCATCTCTCAGTTCCAGTCATTTGTTGCCCTGGGAGGAGGCTAACTCAGCACTCATGTTGAAAACAACAACCAAAAGGGCTGGAACTCTCTGTGTGTCATCGCCTAATGTTTGAAAGTCAGCCATTCATGAAAAGTGTGTAAAAATCTTTAGAGTCCAGTGAAACACACCCATGAGCCAGATTCATCGTCCAGGATCACGGTGGTTCTCCCTCTGCATATAGAATTCAGCATTTACCAAATGTGAATGACTTATAATAACTTACACCCTCGCACTTCAATTACACAAGCTGTATGTAGGAGCCTAATGCCTGGTCCGCCTAGCTCACAGAGCTGCTTGGGAGAACAGGGGAAATACCACACAGAACACGCTCTGTAAATTCTCAAGCTCTACTCCATTCTGTTGGTGCTATCTTGATTTCAAGATACCATCTGGTACAACCGTAAGTTATGTCCTTGTGAAATCGATGGAAAAATCCATGTTAAATAACAGTGTTGTTTGAGTGGATTCTGAACTGGCTGACCCAGAAGGGAATGTCGGTGATTAACGTCTCCAATTTAGTAAGAGCTTCCCTGACTGCCCCACTAACATTGTAACATGTCCACTCTAGGTATCTCTCTCCCGCTTTCTTTTTTTTATTTTTTCATAATATTTAATACTATCCCCTGGTGGCTCAGATGGTAAAGAATCTGTGTGCAATGCAGGAGACCTGAGTTTGAACCCTGAGTCGGGATACCTTGGAGAAGGGAATGGCTATCCTCTCCAGTATTCTTGCCTGGAGAATTCCATGTATGGTGGAGCCTGGCGGGCAAGTCTATGGGATCACAAAGAATGGGACATGACTGAACGACTAACACGTTCACTTTTTTTCAATACCATCCGATGTATTTTATTTAGCTTGTAGAAGGCAATGGCACCCCACTCCAATACTCTTGCCTGAAAAATCCCATGGACAGAGGAGCCTGGAAGGCTGCAGTCCTTGGGGTCGCTGGGGGTCGGACACGACTGAGCGACTTCCCTTTCACTTTTCACTTTGATGCATTGGAGAAGGAAATGGCAACCCACTCCAGTGTTCTTGCCTGGAGAATCCCAGGGACGGGGGAGCCTGGTGGGCTGCCGTCTATGGGGTCACACAGAGTCGGACACGACTGAAGTGACTTAGCAGCAGCAGCAGTCTTTCTGTCTCCATTAGAATAGAAGCATTTGAGGACAGAGATTTCTATCTATTTTGTTCATGAAGAATCCGAAGAATCTAGAGAAGTGTCTGGCATATAATAGGGACTCAATTAATATTTGTTGCATAAATGGATTGTTGACTACACTGGTCTTCAATAACCTGAATTAATACTCTTTCCTCTGCAGAATCTTGTCAGTAATCTAGATGAAGACTCAGTAAATAAAACCACAAATGACTCAAGGTAGAAATCACAGATCACTGAAACAAGGCTGAAATCCCCTGAGTAAACACAGATGTTGGCGTGAATCTAAATAGTTTACCCTTAACTGACACAAATGTGAAGTTCTGCTTTTAATTTCCCAAACTCAGCTTCTCAAGTTTAATAAGAGAAAAACTTGGCTTAACAGCCATTTTCACTGACTACATATATCAAAATTAATAAACAAAATATGGTCAGATGAGACCTGACAGGCCTTCTGAATAAGAGCATTACAAATTGGAATTCATTCAGAAGAACATGGTGAGACATCTGTAATTCACGACCATCGGACAGAAATACACATTTTGGTCCAATTAAGGCCAAAAGCTCCGTGGTGTCTTTGACTCCACTCCCCCTCTCACACCAAACATCCATCAGGAGAGTGCTGCTTACCTACAGAACATGTTCTTTTAAAACATAAAACAGATAAATCCTTCTACAGGCCCCTGTTACATGCAGAGAAAAACCTAAGACCTTACAGTTACCAACCAGAGCCTGGTATAATCCCCTCCTAGGTCGCACAGAGTCAGACACGACTGAAGCGACTTAGCAGCAGCAGCAGCAGCAGCAGGAAATGGCAACCCACTCCAGTGTTCTTGCCTGGAGAATCCCAGGGACGGGGGAGCCTGGTGGGCTGCCATCTATGCTGTTGCACAGAGTCAGGCATGACTGAAGCGACTTAGTAGCAGCAACAGCAGCCCCTCTCTGATTTCCTCCTCCCCCATTTACCTCCACCCCACCTCCCCTACAATGCTTAGTCACTTCAGTGGTGTCTGACTTTTTGCGACTCCATGAACTATAACCTCCCAGGTTCCTCTGTCCATGGGATTCTCCAGGCAAGAATACTGGAGTGGGTTGCCATGCCCTCCTCCAGGGGATCTTTCTGACCCAGGGATCGAACCTGTGTCTTCTGTATTGCAGGTAGATTCTTTACCCAACTGAGCCACCCGGGAAGCACTGATTTCCTCCCTATTCTTACTCTCTTTGCTTTCTCTGCTTCAGCTGCACTGGTTTCCAGGTTGATTCTCAACCCCCCAGGCGAGCAAGACAGCCTTCCAGCAAGCCTTGTCACCTCTTCTCAGCCAGAGCCACCAAGAAGGTCCCTCACACTGCACCAAGCCTCAACTAGCCTTCCCTTGTCACAATGAGACAATATTCTTTCCTTTCCCGGAAAACCCTTCCCTCTCCCTAGACCTGCTTCCTTACAGCCTACCTCCTGCTCAGCTATCTCACTGACCATTTAAACCCTGATCTCTCCCTCTTGGAAATTCAGAGAGCATCTAAACAAGACCTTTCTTAGAACACAACTACACTCATTCATTTACTGAGCATATGATTGCTCTTATGTTACAAGGACAGAGATGAGTGGTTGCAACACAGCTCACACAGACCACTAAGACAAAAAAATTTACTATCTTGATCTTTATAGAAAGAATTTGCCAAAGCATTTTTTGTTACCACCCATTATTTCTCAACCCTGCAGTTTGTTGTTAAAAATGTGACCTCACAGGTCAGGCAGACCTGTTTTGGAGTCTGTTTCTTCACTTATGAAGGTGTTTGGTCTTGGGAAAGTTACTTGTCCTTTTGAGGCCCTCAGAGCATTTCTGAGAGTAGTAAATAGAATAAGCACTGCCTGATATAGAGTAACTACTCAACGTATTTCAGCTATTATTATTATGTGTCATATTTGGTACCATTCCAGATCAGGGAAGGGGCTTCATCAAGTCACAGAACTATCTGTTGGTAGAGTCTGACTCAACTTTTAAGTCCAAGGACAATTACATATCCTAAAAGCGTCCCTGGTGGCTCGGTGGTAAAGAGTTCGCCTGTTGAATGCAGGTGATGTGGGTTCGATCCCTGGGTCAGAAAGATCCCTTGGAGAAGGGAATGGCAACCCACTGTAGCATTCTTACATTGGAAATCCCATGGACAGAGGAGCCTAGTGGGTCCATGGTGTTGCAAAAGAGTTGGACATGACTTAGTAACTATACAGCAACAAATGGGGAGAGATAAGGATTATAAAATATATATATATATAAAGGATATATGTATGTATAAAGGGTGATGACTTTAGAAATTTGTGAGCCTTCTACATTTTAAAAATATGAATGTCAATGTTGGCATTCTTATACCCTTCCAAAAGTACTATCAGGCCTCGGTTCTGGAATTTACACGAACTTGTTTGTTGCCAGGGATTTTCTAGCAATCCCAACTATAGGGCCTGGGGCTCTGTCTCATCTGAGTCAAGAGAAAGACTGGGCAGAAGGCTCTTGGGGACTAGCCCACCTGAGAAAATATCCTAGAGAATTTTTTTTGTTTTGTGTTTGGTGGGGTTTTTTTGTTTGTTTTTTGCAATGATTAAGCAGACAGGTGCTAAAGCCAGAGTTCAAATCCTAGCTCTAAGGAGCTAACATCTATACTACCTTGAATGAGAGCCTTAACTTTTGGGTCTCAGTTTACCTACCAATAAAGCAAGGATGGCATGGTCTGCCCTCCTGCTGTGAGGATCAGATCAACTTCTACATTTAAAGGGCTTAGAAAAACGCTTAGCACAGTTTAAAGTCTCCATAGGCAATAACTACATTCCAGTCCCTGTGTTTACAATTCCCTTCTTCAAATTCTATAGATAGTTCAGATTTGCCAAAGCCACGAATTCCTCCAAGGCAGAGAAATGATCCACAAATTACTAAAAAAGAAACCCGGTGAGGAACAAGATTGCCCTGAAGCGTCACAGAGGCTGGAGGGCATCTCATGTCCTCGATGCTTCCGCCTACATTGGGATGTGTCCACCTAGGATTTCAAAGTTCACGGTCCTGAGTACGGTCAGAGTGGACTTTGGTTGGTGGAGCACGTTTGGCACACAGCCCTGTGCTCTGATATATCAGAATTGGCACCACGAAGCCCACAGTGCGGCTGACAGACCCCAGGGGTATCAGGGATGAGCGCTTGATGAAGTGCATCTGGACACGGAACACTGGAGCCACCTAGAGAGAGTGAAGGCTCCAGCCCGCCGCACCGCGTCTCGCTCTAGCGAACCCTGTATGTCCAGCTCCTCAAGTCACAGTGCTCAGGATAACCCGGTGAATAGTTTAGGGATCATGACAAAGGAAAAGCAGTTCTTGATCAGCTTAGAGCTTTCTATCTAGATTTTAATACTCAGCAAAAAGGCTGAGTGCCCAAGGGTCTGCTCCCTGGCATCCCAGCTCTCAGTGGAAGCGCTGAGGGCTTCTGCAGAAGGCCCAATGTTGGGGGGCATCTGGTCCCCACGCCCCTTCCCAGGGAGCTATGTCCACATGTGTCCGCCAGACGGCAGATGCTTCGTCAGCGCCCCACCCAGGTGAATTCCTCCCCTGCTCTTCTCACCATGGGTGGGCGTCCTGTCAGTTCCCCCACTTTCTGGCTCAGCAACCTTTGTGCCTCTTGGAACTGACTGTCCAGGGCTGGTGAAAGTGTCCTCACCAGCCCAAAGATCATGTGGCTTTGCAGGAAGTCCCTGTGGAGAGAAAAGAGACTGATGATATACTCCCAGGCTCTGGGAAAGCCACCAGAAAACCCTCCCTTTGTACATGTGTGTGTTAGTCGCTCAGTTGTGCCCAACTCTTTGCAACCCCCATGGACTGCAGCCCACCAGGCTCCTCTGTCCATGGGAGTTTCCAGGCAAGGATACAGGAGTGGGTTGCCATTCCCTTCTCCAGGGGATCTTCCTGACCCAGGGATTGAACCTAGGTCTCCTGCACTGCAGGCAGATTCTTTACTATCTGAGCTACGAGGGAAACCTTATTTATAGAGAATAACTACTCGACATGTGAACACGTCAAGAAGAGCTTTTCTTTTTTTCTTGTTTGCCCTAATTGAAAAATACTTCATTGCGAAAAAACTTCCAAAATGATTGGGATAGTAACATCAAAGCTCACAGATCACAGATCACTTTAACCATTAAAATAATACTGAAAAGGGGTGAGAAATCACGGAACTCAGAGACATGAAGCGAGCAGACGCTATTGGAAAAATGGTGCCCCCAGATTTGCTTGACACAGGGTTGCCACAAACCTTTAATTTGTTAAAAAAAAAAAAAAGCAAAAACAGTATCTACAAAGTGAAATACAGCAAAGCAAAATTAAATGAGCTCTGCCTGTAATATGTTATCAACTATAGTTGCCATATTATATTGGGTTGGCCAGAAGTTTCGTTCAGGTTTTTTCATAGTTGTTGTTTTGTTGCTGAGCCATGTCCAACTCTTTGTGACCCCATGGACTGCAGATGCCAGGTCTCCCTGTCCATCACTATCTCCCAGAGTTTGCTCAAAGTCATGTCCACTGAATGAATGAGGCCATCCAACCATCTCATCCTCTGTTGCCCCCTTCTCCTCCTGCCCTCAATCTTTCTCATAATATATTACAAAAAACCAGAACAAACTTTTTGACCTACCCAATACACTGGATCTTGAGAGTGTTCATCTTATAACTAAAAGTTGGCACCCTTTCACCAACCTTTCTCTATTTCTCTACCGTTCAGCCCCTGGCAGTTCAGTTCAGTCGCTCAGTTGTGTCTGACTCTGCGACCCCATGAATCGCAGCATGCCAGACCTCCCTGTCCATCACCAGCTCCTGGCAACCACCGTTCAAAAGTTTTGTCTGTTTTAAGAAGAGTTTTTCTATCCTGGTGGCTCAGATGATAAAGAATTCACCTGTAATGCAGGAGAGTTGGGTTTGATCCCCGGGTCAGGAAGATCCTCTGGAGCAGGAAATGGCTACCCACCCCAGTATTGTTGCCTGGAGAATCCCATGGACAGAGGAGCCTGGTGGGCTATGGTCCATGGGGTCACAAAGAGTCAGACATGACTGAGTGACTAACACTAACACTTGCTTGCTGTGGTTTGACTTGGTGGTGGAGAATGACGGAAGAAAGAACCAAATGAAGACGGAGACCTCTCAAGTCACAGTGGGGAGAAGGCTGGACTTCGATTTAACAAAACAGATTCAAACACTTCCACAACCGAGACACCTCAGCTCCTCTTAAGAGGCATCTTCTAAGAACACCAAAGCTGGGACCCAGGACATTTCTCTGCCCTGCTGGCAACTCTCTCACTGGGTTTGACTTTTATCCTTACACAGACCTGTTCGCACCCGTGTGCATGGTTGTTTGCTTCCCTCTGAAGGAGCTTCTAGATGTTGCTGCCACTGAGTTACTATGAAGAAAGGCTTAGAGTCCAAGGTCCCAGGAGGAAGGCACCATATCCAAGGGGTGGCCACACAGTCTCAGGGCCAGCAGTGAGCCCAACACGGGCCTCACCCTGCCTCTCCCGACCTTCAGGGTCCATCAAGACCTTCCTGATCTTTCCCACAATGGGCCCAGAATCCTCAAATACAGCTGAGAAGCAGCCTTTCCCCAGCTTTCCCAGCCTTCATCTACTCCACCAACTCCTCCATGTGCCTCCTTATCCTGCCCACACCCCTCAGCTGCTAAGACACAAATGCCGCAACTGTCCTCTGCTCCATTCAGCACATCCTGTGTCTTGCTGGTTACCTGGATCCCTTGTTTTGTGTGTGTTTTCCCTACCCATGCCCTCCAAGCCCCTCTTCCTGTTTCCTCTATGCCCTCCTAGGCTATCCATCCCACCTGCTCCCTGCCCTCACATGGCCCTGGATCGCTTCTATCTTCCTGCAAGGCCCTTACTAGCCTGCCTCCTCCAGTGTTCTTTGTCTCTGAGACCTCCAGGTCCTCAGACCTTCTTTCCATCACCACCCCCGATGTGGGGCAAACCTGTGCTTCAACAGTTCCTTCTCAAGCAGTTGCGACATGTTTTTCAAATACTTCAGGTCACGGACTGCGACGCGATAAGAGGGGCTCAGGGACATCGGTGCGAACGTTGCTTGCAAGCAGGACAACCAGTCGATGGCAGGGGCCACTCTCTTAAAGGAGAGAGACAGAGGTTGAGGGGGGACCGGAAAAGAGAGAGGGGTTCCCCTCCCTTGAGACAGAAGAGGGATTGGGAAGGGGAGCGGTTGGGGAAAGGATGGAGTCAGGAAAGTTAGGGGTGGACTAAGAATTAAGGAAGTGAGGAGAAAGAAGACATGAAGATCAAGAAAGTTTGGGAACGAGACCCTCATGCCCATTTTCCCCCAGCCCCTGGCTCGAGGCACCTGCAACTGGTCAATCGTGACCATCTCGAAGACCTTGCCCTGGGCCCGCTGCTGCTCCTGCATGCTGCTCTTCAGCATCTGGTTCAGCTGTGAGTTAATGAAGATGGAATAGGAGGTGTCATGCTGCACTTGGCTTGGCTCTCTTCCCAGCAAGGTTACCAGCGATTCAGGTAACTCAGGTATTCCCGCACGATCTGGGGGAAAGGCAACCTCAGTCACAGCCACCATCGACCCTTGCCTTTCTCCAGCGTCAGAGGTCAGGACCTTGGTCTGCAGCACCATCTTACCTGGGCATAGTTCGGTTCCTGTTTTTGCTCGAGGAGATCATCAAACTCTGGCAGGTCTATCTGGACACAAGAGAGGCTGAGAGAAGTGGGGAATGTGGAGGAAGGAGAGGCCAGGTGTGGGGATGGACCAGAAAGGGAGACTCAGGAAATGGTCTGCAGGGGGCCAAGAGGAGGAGCAGGAAAGCCAAGAAAGAGACTGGGGCTAAGGGACAAGGGGAAGAGTACTGACATGCAAATGTGCAAAGAAGGCATTTCCGCCAGTTTGGGGGTGCTCAGCAAGAGAGAAGCATAATAACCCATGTCCTGCAGGGAACTGTTGCCTGTGCCAGAGCCAGGTCTAGGATAAATGGTGGGAGATGCCCATGTTGGGTGCAAATAGCCAGGACACGGAAGCAAGCTAAATGTCCATCGACAGAGGAATGGATAAAGGAGAAGTGGTACATATATACAATGGAATATTACTCAGCCACGAAAAAGGAATGGAATGGGGTCATCTGTAGTGATGCAGATGGACCTAGAGTCTGCCGTACAGAGTGAAGTAAATCAGAAAGAAAAAAAATATATCATCTATGAACACATATATATGGAATCTAGAAAACTGTTACAGATGAATCTGTTTTCAGGGCAGGAACAGAGACGCAGACATAGAGAATGGGCAAGCAGATACTGGTGGGGGCGGGGGAAGGGGAGGATGGGACAAATAGAAAGACTGGCATTGACATAATCATACTACCATGCGTAACACAGATAGCTATTGGGCACCTGCTGCACAGCACAGAGAGCTCATCTCGGTGCTCTGTGACGACCTATAGGAGTGGGCCGGGGGCCGTGGGAGGGAGACTCATGTGGGAGGGGATATATGTATACGTTCAGCTGATTCACTTTGTTGCACAGCAAAATTAACACAACATTGGAAAGCAATTATGCTCCATAAAAAAAGAGAGGTATTGAAAACTCAGTAATCAAGATCAATCATATTTTCATTGAAATTTTAAAAATCTAAATTAATGCTTAAAAAAAAACATACAGAATGTAACAGCAAAACTTTGCTCATCATGCATTTTCCCCTAAAATCCACAATGTATTTTTGATCTTTTTTTTAAAAATCATAGATATCTCCCCAAAATTCTGCAATAGAGTTTTGATCCATTTGGGGAAGGAAAAAAATATTTTTCTTTGAAATTCGCAGTGAACAAAAATGTGATATTTTGTTCGTCATGTGTTTTTGCATTGAGTTTGACATTTTAAAAAATATTTATTGAAATACTATTTGATTAGTGAGTTTTTGATACCCTCTTAAATTCTGCACCCCAGGATAATAACCCACTCCCCTTGTGTGCCTCCCCCTAGTTCTGGCACTGGTGTGTCCTTATCTCTGTCCTGAAGGTTTTTTCTCCCATGTTTTGGGCTTGTCTTATCTGACTTCAATCCCCTACTTCTACCTGGAGCTATAAACTTTTCTGCTATCTTAAAAAAAGCTTCCACTTGACTCTTGTCATGTCCAAACTTTAAAAAACGAAAACTCATCTATGTGGCTACTTCAACTTCCCTCCTTCCTAACTCCATACAAGCTGAATCCATTTTCATGATTGTTTTGATGTTATGTCTAGAAAATCAAACCAGCCAATCCTAAAGGAAATCAACCCTGCAATATTCACTGGAAGGACTAGGGCTGAAGCTGAAGCTCTAATACTCTGGCCACCTGATGGGAAGAGCCAACTCATTGGAAAAGTCCCTGATGCTGGGAAAGATTGAGGGCAGGAGAAGAAGCAGGCAACAGAAGATGAGATGGTTGGATGGCATCATCGACTCGATGGACATGAGTTTAAGCAAACTCTGGAAGATGGGGAAGGAGAGGGAAGCCTGGTGTGCTGCAGTTCACGGGGTCACAGAGTCAGACAAGACTTAGGGACTGAACACAACAACTAGAAGGTTTCCAATGGTGTCTCCTCATTCCTTACTTTTCTGAGCTCAGAAGTCTCTGGAATCAAAGATAACGCCTCCCTCCTGAACTGGCCTCTGCCTTGTTCTTTGTGACTCAGTGGAACTGGTTTGACTCCCACTTCCTGGCCCTTCATCCTCCTCTCTGGCACCACCTCACTGGGGTGTTACTCTTCAAGTCATTTTCTCCACCTGCATTTCCCCTCAGAGATCATCTAGGCTCAAGGTAATGGGAGCCACCCTCCTTCCATGCACACCAAACCAGCTCTGTGGGGCCTTTTCTAATTTCTCCACTTCTTTTACTGACTTTCAGACAGTCACCAGATCCTCTTGAATCCCCATGGACCATCAATCACCACTAGGACGAAGTTGTCTGCATCCTCCTGGCCCCAGTTTCCATTTCTGTCTTAATCATCTCCATTTGGAATCAAGGTTGCTCAGCTAGATTCCTCAGCGCCTCTGGGCTGACCTCAGAAACCTCTGACTCTACTGGGCATTATGTAAAACCATCACAGTGGAAGACCTCCATAGCTCTCTCTCCACCCCCCCCACCCCCACTTATTATGTCAAAAATTATCACCTCAGTCTGATGTTGTAGGCTGGGAAGAGTCAGGGTCAACCTCATGTCTTCAGCTTTACTTTTGCCTCCCACCGCACCCCACCCCACCCCCAAATCCTCTATTCAAGAGACCAGTCTCCTCGCTGGCCCGCAGAGGAGTCACACTGTTCCTGGCTCCTCCCTGATCTCAGGACTTCCCTGCAGCCCTTTTTGCTTCACTGTCGCCTAGGTGAATCAACCAGGCTTCAGGGCTCAGCCCACTTCTCCCCTCTGAGCTTCTCCTTAACCATTTCAGATCTTAACTAATTTCCCAAGGCTGCACCAGTTACCCTCCTCAGCACACCCTGAGAGCTGAACTTGAGAATACCTCACAAGGATTATCAGTTCTTGTATATTCATGCTCGTGTAATTTTGTGGAATTTTGGAAAGTAGGGGCCAAAATATAGCATCACACTGCCTCCCACAATACCGCTGCCTCCAAGGTTTTATTAACCCACTCAACAAACACCTGGCATGGGCCTCTAGATGCCTGGTCCTGTGTCAGGTCTCGAGGACCAGGGACGAATAAAGTGTGAGCCTGTCCTTAAGAGGCTTAGTCTTCAACACAGGGTTCAAGGCTGAGAACATGTGAAATGGGAGAACAGAGAGGCCCACCTCCTTTGCAGCCAGGGGAAGGGTGAGGACATCCTGGAAGGGATAGTCATCAAAACCAAAATTTGAAAAATAGGAATTTTCCAGGCTGAGTGTGCAAATTGAGGAGTGCTGTTGCAGGCAAAGGGAGCCACGCACGCAAAGAACTGAGAACTATCCTTGGAGCTATAAGTGCACGAGCTTGCCTTGGGGCATAAGGAGGAGATAAGGCTGGAGGAGTTTGTAACTGGGAGACTTGCAAGGCTTCCTTAAGGATTAAGAACCAGATCCTGATGACCCAGTGAGCCATTTAAGGCATTTAAACAGAGACAATAGCATAATTAGCTGTTGGTTTAAAAAGCTCCCTCTGGGGAAACTGAAAATAAATAAGAGAAGAGCAGTACAGGCCACAGGGGGAACAAGTCCAGTGTCCCACGGATGATTCAGATAAGCAACAAGGAAGACCAGAAAGACGATCTTCCCAGAACTGGCCCTGCTGCTCTCTTTCCTAATTTCACCTCAAGTCCCTGGTTCCAACATTAATTAATGTCCCTAAAGATAACGGTGCAGTCACTCGCCTAGAGCCAGACATCCTGGAATGTGAAGTCAGGTAGGCCTTAGAAAGCATTACTACCAACAAAGCTAGGGGAGATGATGGAAATCCAGCTGAGCTATTTAAAATCCTAAAAGATGAGGCCATTAAAGTGCAGTCCTCAATGTGTCAGCAAAGTTGGAAAACTCAGAAGTGGCCACAGGACTGGAAAAGGTCAGTTTTCATTCCAATCCCAAAGAAGCGCAATGTCAAAGAATGTTCAAGCTACTGCACAATTGCCTTATTTCACATGATAGCTAGGTAATTCTCAAAATCCTTCAAACTGGGCTTGAACAGTACGAGAACCGAGAACTTCCAGGTGTACAAATTGGATTTAGAAAAGGCAGAGAAATCAGACATCAAATTGCCAACATTCGTTGGATAATAGAGAAAGCAAGAGAATTCAGAAAAACACCTGCTTCATTGACTATGGTAAAGTCTTTGATTGTGTATCACAATAAAGTAAGTAAAGTCACTCAGTCGTGTCCGACTCTTTGTGACCCCATGGACTGCAGCCCACCAGGCTCCTCAGTCCATGAGATTCTCCAAGCAAGAATACTGGAGTGGGTTGCCATTTCCTTCTCCAGGGGATCTTCCCGACCCAGGGATCGAACCCGGGTCTCCCGTATTGGAGGCAGACGCTTTAACCTCTGAGCCACCAGGGAAGCATATCACAATAAACAGTGGAAAATTCTCAGAGATGGAAATACCAGACCATCTAACCTATCTCCTGAGAAACCTGTATGCAAGTCAAGAAGCAACAGTTAGAACCTTACATGGAACAACTGACTGGTTCAAAATTGGGAAAGGAATATGTCAAGGCTATATATTGTCACCTTGCTGATTTAACTTATATGCAGAGTACATCATGCGAAATGCTGGACTGGATGAATCACAGGCTGAAATCAAGATTGCGGAGAGATACCACAGATATGCAGATGATACCACTCTAATGGCAGAAAGTGAAGAGGAACTAAAGAGTATCTTGGTGAAGGTAAAAAAGCTGGCTTAAAAATCAATATTCAAGAAACTAAGATCATGGCATCTGGCCCCATCACTTCATGGGATATAGAAAGGGGAAAAGTGGAAATAGTGACCGGTTTTATTTTCTTGGGCTCTGAAATCACTGTGGACAGTGACTACAGCCACAAAATTAAAAGACACTTGCTCCTTGGAAGAAAAGCTCTGCCAAACCTAGATAGGGTATTAAAAAAGAGAGACATCACTTTGCCAACAAAGGTCCATATTGTCAAAGCTATGGTTTTCCAGTAGTCACGTATGGATGTGAGAGTTGGACCATAAAGAAGGCTGAATGCAGAAGAATTGACGCTTTTGAATTGTAGTGCTGACGATTCTTGAGAATCCCTTGGACAACCAGGAGATCAAACCTGTCAATCCTAAAGGAAATCAACCCTGAATAGTCATTGGAAGGATGGTGTTGAAGCTGAAGCTCTGATACTTTGACCACCTGATAGGAAGAGCTGACTCATTGGAAAAGACCCTGATGCTGGGAAAGATTGAGGGCAGCAGAAGGGGATGACAGAGGATGAGATGGTTGGATGGCATCACTGACTTAATGGACATGAGTTTGAGCAAGCTCCAGGAGATAGTGAAGGACAGGGAAGCTTGGTGTGCTGCAGTCCATGGGGTCTTCAAGAGTCAGACAGCACATAGTGACTGAACAATAACAGCAACAAAGTTAAGTCACTTTCCTGGATTGCACATTTTTTTGGTCTAAGAACAAATTTGAGGCAGACCTACATTTTTGCCAGCACATCCCTCACCTGGATGACTGGCAGGTATGGAGGAGTGGGAAGAGGTTGCAAATAGACTCTGAAGAATGGGAAGTGACCATATTGACTCATCAGAAGGCTCAGAGTTTGGTTAAAGTCTAACGGAGTCCAGTTACCGGAGATAGTCCAGTTACCAGAGATCGGCCAGCCGCCAAGCTGGGAAGAAAAGAAACAGCGCTCAACACAGGGATACAGTCTCTCACAACACATCCCTCACCACCATTGCTACATCTTGACTTCTACCCTGAGTCCCCTGTCCCTTCTAGGGCTCCAGCTTTGTCCCCCTTTTCCTACCCTCAGCCAAGGTCTTGATCTGTCCACAGATCATTGCCATGTCCACCTCCCTCCCAAAGCCCTAGGAAAGAGATCCATCCTCTGTGGGGAAGAAAAAATGGCAGCCCTGAGCACACATTGGTCTTGTGTGCTTTCTGCTTCCAGAAAAGTAGATGTGCCAGTCTCACCTCCTCAATAACCTGTTTGAGGGGACCGGCCCTGCTGCCTCAATGGCACCCGTGTTCATGCAAGAGTTGTAGAATCTGAAGGCTTTCTCCTCCCCAGGGGACAGGTGCCAGGAACCTGGGGTTTCTAGAAAGAAAGTGGGGGAGAATTAAAGGAGTGAGGCAGCTTGGAAACAAGCAGGGAAGGTGGGAGATGGAAAGGTTATAGGAAAGGAAGGGAGGATTCCCAGGGAAAAGGAAGGAAGGGGAGGAACCCAGGGATGAGGATGAGGGGAACAACTTCTTTTTTTTCTTTTTTGCTCTGCTGAGTTTGTGAGGTGTGTAAGCTTCTTTAGTTGCTCCGTGGCATGTGGCATCTTAGTTCCCACACCAGGGATTGAACCCACGTTCCCTGCCTTGGGAGGCAGATTCTTTACCACTGCACCACCAGGCAAGTCACGAGCTGGATCAATTTGTTGGGAGAATAAGAACATGGAGAAGACAAAGAGGATGATAAAGGAAAGGTGAGGAAATTCCCTGGTAAGGACTGCATTCTCACTGCCAAGGGCCCAGGTTCAATCCTTGGTTTGGAGGGTGGGTGTGAGTAAGATAGATCTCATACTCCAAAAGACAAGTGGAATGGCTACCATAAAAAAATAAAAAGAAAAGGAAAGAAATAAAGGGCAATAAAGAGGAAGAGACAAGGGTGTGGGGGGAAGAGATGGAATAACTGGAGTATGGAAAAAGCAGAAAGAGTAGAAACGAGAGGTAAGAGGGAGATGAACGAAGGAATTAGAAAAATCGGGGAAATCAGAGAACTTTCAAGAGATTGGAGCAGAAGAGCATGAGGAAGGGTTTGGCAAAACCAAGAAACTGGTGCAGGCTCCCCTAGTCCAGACTCTCCCCTTTCTCTGATCCCAGGAAACAAACACACATGTGACAATTACCCAAACACACACCACTGGAACCCTCCACCCTCTCCTATCTAACCCCACTCACTCAGGCCCCCTGAAATCTTTTTGTTCTATTGTGGGCCACAGAATCTGTCTGAAGGGTATGTTTTCTTTTTATCTCTGACCTTACCTGAAAGCCTGGCCCTCTGCTGTGCAGGGAACACCCACCTCCACTCTTTTCCATCAGAAGAAGGAGGGGAAAGGGATAGATATATTTCTTCCAAATTCCGACTGATACTGTCAACAGGGTCTCTGGGCTCCTTTATAGAGAAAATGCATCTCCTTGGTTGCATTCTCATTCTCAGTCCTCATCACCATCCACCAAAATCCTGGGATCACCTTCCTACTTCCTGGTGGCCTGGGTTCCTGCCTGACAGTTCGCCTCTCAGTTCTTTTCAACAGAACCACCATCTACAGAAATCTTCCTACCTCCAGGGTTTTTAACTCGGTCCTCCTCTTCCTCCAGCATGTCTTTTGTGTCCTTCTATATTCCTTGCCTTACACACAAGCAAATGAAGCCCCTGCATCACGTCTCGCCCACTCTGCCCCTTCTTTCCTCCCACCATCATTTCCAATCACCCATCTCTGGCACCCCAGTTTCAGCTTCCTTCCAGTTCAACTGGCATGCCATGGTCTAAGATTTCAGGGAGGACAGGAGATAACTGTGAGAGTGGGGATCTGGGGAATGATGGGAGTGAGAGGGTAACACCCACAAGGGAGCATTAGGGGACAAGAAGGATTTGAAGGCTGGAGAATGAGGGCAATGGGGAGAAGGATTAAAGTGCAATAGGTGTTGAGGAGACCCCAGTGTGGGAAGACATTGGGCACAGGGTAGAGACTGAAAATTTAAGGGAGATAACACAGATACCAGTGGGTGGATGGGAAAGATGAGGGGGTAAGGACCAGGTAAAGAAATGAGGAGGAGAGGGACCAGAAGAGATGGAAGAGAGGCAGGATCTGCCGTGAAATGCATGGGGATGGAGAGGCAAACCCAGAAGTTCCCTAGGAGCCAGTGGGGCGCAGCACAAGCTGGCTGTTCCCCAGCCACACAGGCTTGGGAGGGACAGTCGTGATCATTCCAGGCTCCGCGGCAGCTCCAGCAAGAGAACCTTCCATCCTGATTCCCTTACCCAGGATTCTTCGAATCGGCGCTTGTTCTCCTCTGCAAGAGCCTGAAAAGGACTGCCAGTCCTGTTGATGTTTCCACAGGCAAAGCTAAAGAAATCAGTGCAGGGGGCCGCACTGGTATTCCCAGAGGCCAGGTAGAGACCCAGGATGTCCTGACACACAGACGTCTTGCAAGGGGCTGTGGGGAAAAGCTCAGAGCTGTGAAAGAGGAAGCGGTGAGGACTCCCCCCAGGGGGCTAGGCAAAGAAGTGTCTGGTTAGGGGAAGGGACAGAGACCCCGATGAGGAGGAAATGGTCTGACTGAAGGGCAGGAGAGGGATTCCCTGGGCACGAGGCTGGGAATCCAGGGCCCCCAGGCGTCAGGATGTGTGGTGGGTCTTGGGAGGATGGATGGGTGGATGGGGAGTGGGCTGTAGGGGGATCTAAGATCTTGCTTACAAGGACCACAGCCCTGGAACACGTAGCCCCAAAGCAGCAGAGAAAGACCAAGGATTATACTGAAGAGCAGAAGGGTCTTTAGCGCCCGCAAGGTCTTTTGCCACCATCCATCCTGTGCGGTGGGTGGCTCCTCTTCTGGAGATCTCTGTGCCGAGAACCGGGAAATGAAAAACACACAATGGAGAGAACTGAGATGGGGGAGGGAAGGGGAAAGAAGGCAGAAGGAACAGTTACTCGGTGCTGGGGCCCCCTGGTACAGAGAAAATGCCTCTTGTTCTCCTGAACCCAGTGTTTTTTGGACCCCTGGGAGCTGGAAGGGTTGTCAGAGCTCTGCCCTGCTAGTTGGTGCTGGAACGCCCTGGTACAGAGATAACGTTTCTTATTCTCCCCAATCCAGCCTTCTTTGGACCCCTGGGAGCTGGAAGCGTTGTCAGAACGCTGCCCTGCGCACTTACCTCCCGTCTCCTGCGTGTCCCTGATCCACTCGCTTGCTCAGTCCACATGGCTCTCCCCACCAACTCTTTGTGTCCACTCTCCTGAACTGGATGAGGAGGAGGCAGGACAGAGAAGCTGGTTCAGGAAGGGGGTACATCACAGAGAG
>SJXQ01008706.1:133811-184718 GCA_006408695.1 Aepyceros melampus | reverse complement strand
CGTCTGACTCCCAAAGGGAATGGGCTTCTCCAGGGGACTTGCCGTCTGTCTGGCCGTCTCTCTTGCTCTCAGAATCCGTCCCGCTTCTGCTCTAGGTGCTGAGTCTGAGGACGGGGATCAGGAAATAACCTCGCTCTGACCCCCACCCCAGTTCCTTTTTCTTAGAGAAAGGGCGCATGTGCCACCCGCAGTCCCTGTCCCCACACACATGCTGCTGGCCTCTGGGTGGAGCCTGTTTATCAGTCTGGAGACACCCCAGCCTTTCCTGGCTCCTTTATCTCAGCCTCTCAGGGGAGGCAAAGGGAGGCAGTCTCCATTCCCCAAGCAATCCTACCCTAGGCGGCTCCTCTTGCCTTGCTCTATGCCTCTGCTCACAGACTTTCTTTATTTCTGGAATATTCTTTCTTCTCTCCTTTCTAATATGATGGAAACATCTTGAGCCTCTTAATTCTCAGGTCAAATGTCCCCTCCCTTGGGAGGTCTTCCAGCTCCATGCCCATTCTCTCTGCTCCCAAGCGTGCTTAATGGTTTCCCTGGGAGTATCACAGCCCTGCAGGTTGCAGGCAGAACAGTCCAGGAAAAAGAGCAACAAGCTAGGAGCCGCTAATCTGCTCATTACTAGCTCTGTGACTGTGAATGACCACTTAAACTCTCAGGCAGGCAAGTTTCACCATTTGGAAAAGGAGGATGATATTTCCCTTTGAATACCTCACCCGGTCTCACACCCTTCCACAAAGAATGAAGTGTGGACGAAGAATGTCGCCTGTCATATTGGTAAACCAAGGATGCTTCAGCCTTCAGCCATCAAGCCATCAGCCGCTTCAGCTGCCCCAATGGTACATGCTGAGAGGATTCAGGATGGAGGAAAAACAGGATACTGGCCCTAGATAGCACAGTACATATCAAAGGAATAATGTCAATAAGTCCTGACAACTGCATCTTCCCATATGTAGACAAGCATTAAAGTCATGAACTTGAGACATATGGCTTTTTCTTTAATTAGCAGTAATCTTTTGGTGGGCTTCCCAGGTAGCTCAGTGGTAAAGAATCCACGTGCAATGCAGGAGACCTAGGTTCGATCCCTGGGTCAGGAAGATCCACTGGAGAAAGAATGGCTACCCACTCCAGTATTCTTGTCTGAGAATTCCATGGACAGAGGAGCCTGGCGAGCTATAGTCCATAGGGTCACAATGAGTCAGGCACAACTGGGTGACTAAGATACTTTTGATATTCTACTACCTTTTTTGTTGTTACTATTTTTGCAACAACTCTTATATAACCTGGCTCCTCCATTACATCTTTGGAACAGTTCCTCAGAGGTATCTAAGAGGCTGTACCCTGGACTTAAGTTCTCATTAAGTCCACCAGATAAAACATAATTCTCAACTTTCGAGGTGTGCATTTTTTTTTTCCCAGTTGAGAGAGGCATGACTGACCCTCTTATGCTATTACCCAGTTGCCTTGTATGGCAACCCACTCCAATATTCTTGCCTGGAGAATCCCACACACAGAGGAGCCTGGTGGGCTACAGTCCATAGGGTTGCAAATAGTCTGATACGACTGAAGTGACTTTGCAAACTTGTATATAATCTCTCTATTGATTACAAACTTTTTGGTAACAGGAACAAGATTCCTTTCTCTTTCACACCCTCGTAAGATGTTTTGTAAACACTTGTAGGAATGAACTGCATTCTAAGCCAGAAATTCTCTTTCCCACATCATACTAAGTCCTCCCCTGGGGTCTTAGCACATTTCTGAAAGAAAGTATTTCATCATCATTCTTTGTTTCCCTATCTCAGGCAAAATGGGATTCACTAGGACAGTCACACTAATGATACCTTGGCAGTATTTCCTGACTAGTACTGTGTTATGGTGTATTTGTTGGAATGTGGGTAAGGACGGTCAGCTCCATGGCTGGAGATGAGGAATAAAGCTCCTATGTTGATGGACACCATATTGTAAAGCATCATGAAAGCTTTGAAGAAAAGTCACAACTTCAATGTCAGAAAAAAAGGGACCAAAGGCTTTTGAGGAAGAGGATGGCATGATGAAAATAATCCCTACAAATGGCTGGCGCTAGGGTTCTGGATTGATAAAGGACAAGAAACACAGTGCTGGTTCTATGGAACAGGAGTGATATAGAGAGGCCTAGCCTTGGGTGAGGCAGAGGGGAGAACACATGGAAAGAAAACATTTACAGAGGAAAACAAAGTCATGGAAACCAATTAAATGGGGGTGGGGTGGGAGTCAGTGGATAGCAGCCATATATGAGCTTCCCCATTTTTTACCTGAATGTCTAAGAGAACAGTGATCCACTGAGTTGATTCTTAAAATTACATCTGTCTACATTAGGGGGCTTCCCAGCTGGCTCACTGGTGAAGAATTAGCCTGCCAATGCAAGGAGACGCAAGAGATGCAGGTTCAATCCCTGGGTTGGGAAGATCCCCTGGAGGAGGAAATTGCAACCCACTGCTGTACACTTGCCTGGAAAATCCCAGACAGAGGAACCTGGCTGGATATTATAGTCCGTGGGCTCACAAACAGTCAGACAACTGAATGCCTGAACACACCTGCAGAACAGTCATGCCAGCAGGTTAAGGACTGAGAACAAAACGATGACTCAGGGCTTTGAGAGGTTTTGGTCTGTTTAGATGCAAATCCACCATGCTTTCTCTGTTCCCTTCCCTTCCCCCAAAGTCCAATTCTCTACAGATGGACTTCTAGCTTCTTTCAAACCTACCCCCCTTCCCTGATCCTTTTCCACCAACCAAGTCCTCTGGGCTGCAGTTTCTCGAGGAAATGATAACAAGGACAATTCAGATTAGATAAGAGCAAGCTGAGGCACAAGCGTGCCCTATAACCAGCCCTGTAAACAGTCACTTAGGCTCCGAGCCAACCTCAGAGATAAGACTGCCAGGCCAGCCCTCCCCATCCCGCTGCCTTAGTGAAGGCAGAGAAGCTTCTGTTCTGGCTGCTGCCTCTGGAGCCTAAAGCACCTTATCTTCCACCTTGCATCATCACCAGCATCCCCGCCTCCCCGGCCACGCCCAGTCCCTCCACACCCCCGACTGAACCCCAAGGCAAGGCAGCTGCAGCTGACAAACAACGCAAGGCCCACGGAGCAGACGCTCATTTATCTTCACTGGCACTACCTCCAGATTGCTTTAATGGTTCTGTGCATTTCGTCCCAGGATCTTTTGTTTGATACCATAATGATGTCAAAAATCATAGCAGCCACATTCAGAACACTGTCTAGGGGTTACAATAAATGCTTTGTTTCCATATGTTCCCATTCAGTCTTCACAGTAATTCCATGAGGGAGATAAGATCTTTTCCCCCCCGCATCTTATAAATGAGAAAACTGAGCTACATGGAGGTACAGTAAACTTTGGTCAGTTCAGTTCAGTCGCTCAGTTGTGTCCAACTCTTTGTGACCTCATGGACTGCAGCACACCAGGCCTCCCTGTCCATCACCACTCCTGGAGTTTACTCAAACTCATGTCCATTGAGTCGGTGATGCCATCCAACCATCTCATCCTCTGTCATCCCCTTCTCTTCCTGCCCTCAATCTTTCCAAACATCAGGGTCTTTTCCAATGAGTCAGCTCTTCACATCAGGTGACCAAACTACTGGAGCTTCAGTTTCAGCATCAGCGACTTAGCATGCATGCATGCATTGGAGAAGGAAATGGCAACCCACTCCAGTATTCTTGCCTGGAGAATCCCAGGGACAGAGGAGCTTGGTGGGCTGCCATCTATGGGGTCACACAGAGTCAGACACAACTGAAGCAACGTAGCAGCAAAAGCAGCAGCAGCTTCAGCATCAATCCTTCCAATGAATATTCAGGACTGATTTCCTTTAGGATGGACTGGTTGGATCTCCTTGCAGTCCAAGGGACTCTCAAGACTTCTCCAACACCACAGTTCAAAAGCATCAATTTTTCAGTGCTCAGCTTTCTTTATAGTCCAACTCTCACATCCATACATAACTGATGGAAAAAACCGTCCCTTGATTAGATGGACCTTTGCTGGCAAAGTAATGTCTCTGCCTTTTAATATACTGTTTAGATTGGTCATAACTTTTCTTCCAAGGAGTAAGTGTCTTTTAATTTCATGGCTTCAGTCACCATCTGCATATAAGTTAAATAAGCAGGGTGACAATATACAGCCTTGACATACTCCTTTTCCTATTTGGAACCAGTCTGTTGTTCCACGTCCAGTTCTAATTGTTGCGTCCTGATCTGCATACAGATTTCTCAAGAGGCAGGTCAGGTGGTCTGGGATTCCCATCTCTTTCAGAATTTTCCACAGTTTACTGTGATCCACACAGTCAAAGGCTTTGGCATAGTCAATAAAGCAGAAATAGATGTTTTTCTGGAACTCTCTTGCTTTTTGCATGATCCAGCGGATGTTGGCAATTTGATCTCTGGTTCCTCTGCCTTTTCTAAAACCAGCTTGAACATCAGGGAGTTCACGGTTCACATATTGCTGAAGTTTGGCTTGGAGAATTTTGAGCATTACTTTACTAGCATGTGAGATGAGTGCAATTGTGCGGTAGTTTGAGCCTTCTTTGGCATTGCCCTTCTTTGGAATTGGGATGAAAACTGACCTTTTCCAGTCCTGTGGCCACTGCTGAGTTTTCCAAATTTGTTGGCATATTGAGTGCAGCACTTTCACAGCATCATCTTTCAGGATTTGATCTATATTTGAAGTTTATATTCCTTTACATTTCCATGCACATATGTATACAGTAGTTATTTTTCTCAGGACAGAAAAAAATGGATGCAGTTTTATTGTTAAGTCTCATGTGTGTGGACTTTGTGTGGTGCACCATTGACTGTGCATGAAAACTGTGAGAATTATTAAGTGTTTTTCATTATATTTCCACCCATTTTTACCGTTTTAAACATTATGTAGAGGGAATGAAAGTTATTGTAGCAGTGTAAAATCTCACGATTTTCTAAGAAGAGCTGTGTAACTTTTGCAGATTCATCTTAAAGTAAGAAGAAGAGCAGAGAAGAAATGCTGATATGTTGTATGAAAAAATTAGAGAGCAGTTGAGAAGAAAAGAAGACCAGTACAGTAAAGAAGTTGAAACAGCAACTTGAACTCACTCTCAGAACAGTAGAAATGGAACTGAAGACTGTGAGAAATGATCTGAATCAGGTAGAGCAATCTCTGGTGAAATATACAAATTTCTGACACTATGTTGTTGTCAGAGAAGAAATGCTGATATGTTGTATGAAAAAATTAGAGAGCAGTTGAGAAGAAAAGAAGACCAGTACAGTAAAGAAGTTGAAACAGCAACTTGAACTCACTCTCAGAACAGTAGAAATGGAACTGAAGACTGTGAGAAATGATCTGAATCAGGTAGAGCAATCTCTGGTGAAATATACAAATTTCTGACACTATGTTGTTGATATTATGTATAGTATCCCTTTAACTTAATATGTATTTTTAGGTTTAGAACAAAATTGTTATCTGAAGTATGAACTGTGACATTTAGAGCTTAAGTTATTAACTTCTTGCCATTCTTGGCTTCTCATCATTGCTCTGTGTATGTTTTCTGAGTGGAGGAATAGACATAAATCAAGCTTAATCATTAACATAACGGTTGGCATTTTTGATACATTAGGCAAAGTAGTATTCTTAATTCCAATCCATGTATTTTGGCTTTTTTTATGTTAAAATACAGGCTAACTTGCAGTGACACTGTGAAGAAACTAATTAAGTGCTTTGTAAAGAAATTTTCCTTCACAATACTATGTCTGCCTATGTTTTTGCTCTGTGTTAATTTAGCAAGCATTTAAATTTAAGATCTGAGTTATTCATGTGGGAATAAAGATCCTTGTGCTTAAAAAGGCTACTTCATTTAAGCAGTTTTGTTTTGTTTTCATTTTAAATTCTTCTCCTAAGCTTTTAACTTTTTTTAAATGGTATAGGCCTAAAACTTCATATAATGTCTCTCCAGGTTATAGAATAGCAAAATGACAGTCAGAAGCAGCTTTCTCAAGAACGGAATGCCAGAATGTTACAGGATGGAATTCTGGCCAATCACCTTGCCAAACGAAAGGCGATAGAAATGGCTAATAAGGAAATGAACTGTGAGGTATTTTCTGTAGTCATTTTCAAATATGTGTATATGTCTTTGTGTATGTATATATTTTAAAAAGCAACACTATACATCATAGAAAATGTAGAGGATTTTGAAAGCCTATATATCTACGTTTAGAGAAGGGAAACATTTTCCATATGTTTGATACAGTAATATTTGTAATTCAAATCCATTTGTCTGCTGCAGATAGGTAGTGACACACGATGGCCCCATCCAAGGAGAAACCTTTAATATTTTCCATAGGAATTGATCTCAAAGATTTTGCAACTATCTTGGAAGAGCCGGCACCCTGATTGTGGTTTAGGCAAGGAAGACCGTGTGTGGTCCACCATCGACTGCGCTACGCGACCAAGTCTCTCTGCTTTGGAGTGAACGTGTCGGCCATTCCATGCATAGCATTACCTTCAGTGTCTGAATCAGTCCGTTCTTGGCTCCACTGTCATTTCTTTAACCAATATCCTGTCAACGACCTTTTCACATCATTTACAGGTTTTCAATTCATAAAAACTGTGCCATTAGTTGTTAAAACACTTTGAACACCTTAAAAAGTTGTTTCTATAGAACAAACTTATAAAAGTCCCGCCTCCCCCTCTAAAGAAAACAAATTCTACTACTGACAGTAGATATTCTGGTTGTTGGTAGGGATGCCATTTCCTTGAAAGATCACTAGGTTAGTTTATCACTTCCCTGATGGTAAGGAGGAATCTATAGGCAGTTCTGAGACCACATTTTGGATGTCATTCTTCTACTTGTGAGAAAATGAGCACTCTGCTCTGTGAGTGTCCTGTTTTAGTACAGGGAATTTTGAAAACAGTGATAGATATGCCATAATATATATTAGTGATGATTATTATGTTTTTCAATGTATTTCCGCATGTTACTATTTTAAACATTATGAAGAGATAATGAAAGTTATTGCTGTAGCAAATAATCTCATGATTTTCTAAAAAGAGCTCTCTACATTTTACCTTATTTACCATTAGTGTGTGTATAATGAGTGAAATAAGAGGCTTACTTTGTATGTTTGTACTAGAGAAGTAACTGTGGTTTGATGTAAGAGGACTACTAGAGTCACAAGACCTGGCGAAAAGCCTGCAGCTTATTTATATTTTTAACTTCTTCCTTTCCAGAATTATAGCTAATGAGTTAATTGATATTTGTAGAAGTGCTTAGCATAGTTATCAATAGGGATAATTCTTTTAATTGACTGTTAAAATGTTAGATAGCATAGTCTCAAAAAAGTTTTTTTTATTTTTTAATGAAATTTTGTCTGTTTAAATATATAGAGAGCTACGGCTCTTACTGTGAAGTAGCTGTATAGGTTAGGTATCAGATGCAGTGTTTTTAAAGCTAGCAAGTCTTGCTGTTTATTGAACTATAGTTGATTTACAGTATTGTGTTGTTTCAGGTATTCAGCACAGTGGTTCAGCTATATATGTATATGTGTGTGTATAAATATGTATATATGTATATATACATATGTGTGTGTGTATATACATATATACATATACATATATATTTATTATTTTCTCCCATTCAGAAGGCTGTCTTTTCACCTTGCTTATAGTTTCCTTTGTTGTGCAGAAGCTTTTAATTTTAATTAGATCCCATTTGTTTATTTTTGCTTTTATTTCCAGTATTCTGGGAGGTGGATCATAGAGGATCCTGCTGTGATTTATGTCAGAGAGTGTTTTGCCTATGTTCTCCTCTAAGAGTTTTATAGTTTCTTGTCTTATGTTTAGATCTTTAATCCATTTTGAGTTTATTTTTGTATATGGTGTTAGAAAGTGATCTAATTTCATTCTTTTACAAGTGGTTGACCAGTTTTGCCAGCACCACTTGTTAAAAAGATTGTCTTTAATCCACTGTATATTCTTGCCTCCTTTGTCGAAGATAAGCTGTCCATAGGTGTGCGGATTTATCTCTGGGCTTTCTATTTTGTTCCATTGATCTATATTTCTGTCTTTGTGCCAGTACCATACTGTCTTGATGACTGTGGCTTTGTAGTAGAGCCTGAAGTCAGGCAGGTTGATTCCTCCAGTTCCATTCTTCTTTTTCAAGATGGCTTTGGCTATTCAAGGTTTTTTTGTGTTTCCATACAAATTGTGAAATTATTTGTTCTAGCTCTATGAAAAATACCGCTGGTATCTTGATAGGAATTGCATTGAATCTGTAGATTGCTTTGGGTAGTATACTCATTTTCACTATATTGATTCTTCCAATCCATGAACCTGGTATGTTTCTCCATCTATTAGTGTCCTCTTTGAATTCTTTCATCACTGTTTTATAATTTTCTATAAATGAAAAAAAACTTCAAATAAATATTAGAAGGATAAAAGTAGTATGAAAATAAGCCTATATATAATCTTTGCATGTAATAAAGGAGAGTATCAAAAATGATTCACTTATTGAAAAAAGAATCTCAGACTTTCTCCAGTGTTCCAGGAAGACAATTCTTTCCTGACTCTACTAGTACATGAAATTTTTTTCTTTATTGAGATGTCCTAATAGCAGTAAGTCTTTACCATAATTCTTTTTAACAACTTTGATATTTGAAAGTTATTTTCTTCATGTCAAATAATAACAATGAATCTAGTCATTTCCTTCAACTGTATGTGTGAACTTAGTCACTGATGCCCTTTATACATTGCTTAAATAGAACATTTGACTCGCTCAGGGAACCCAGTTTCCAGAAGGGAGCATCGTCTTTTCATAAGTTACTCATAGGGTATTTTTAGCAGTTTGAAAGCTGGCCCTGTTTCCAGCGAAGTGAATGAAGTTTGGGAAATGGCAGACTTGGTTTCTCACTCTGGATGCCCTTGCTATTTGTACATGAGGCAGTGAATCATATTGCTTTAAAAAGCTAACAGTGTATTTATGTATAGGAATAGCATCTAAGATTCTGCTTATATACTGACAGTCTTGTTAATGATAATAAAGCCTACTATTATCCTGTCAGCTTATCTGATACTGGAGAGGACTTTTGGTTTAAGAGATTCTTAAAAATACTAACTACTCTATGTATCATTTAGTACCTACCACCTTTGAGATGCTGTCGGTTTTTCTGATCCATTTGTAACTGTAAGTAACATAATGCTTTCCTTTGCAACTGAATTCAGAACAGTCAACATGCAAGTGAAATTTATTAATGCAACAATTATTTAAGAACACATTTATGATGTATGGATCTCTGATAATATGTTCTCTGAGCTGGTACATAACACCCTGGCCAGCTAAGCATAAGTAAGAATTTGTTTCTTTCTTCAGAAGTTCAAAAAACCTTATGTCAGAGGGTATTATTAAATCACCATTAGATATATACAAATTAAATATATTTTCCTTTTTTTCCTGTTATTTTTCCCTTTCCCATTATCTCCCCTGGGTTATGCAGATTAATTTTGCTTCTGAAATATAGTTACTACCCTGAAATGCATACAGTAGCCCTTCTTATCCACCATAAATACATTCTAAGACCCGTAGTCGGTGCCTGGTGGCAAGGATGATATTGAACCCTATATATACCATGTTTTTTTCCTGTAACTAACAGGCAGCTGAATGTATCAAAAATAGGCTGGACAGAGGGATGACGCATGTCCCATGCAGGACAGAATGAGGCAGTGATAGATTTCATTGCGTTGCTCAGAAAAGCAAACAATTTAAAACCTGTTAGTTGTTTATTTCTGGTAGTTTCCATTTAATATTTTCAGACTGAAGTTATTTCAGGTAATTGAACCTAGGAAAGGAGAAGCTGTGGATAAGCAGGGTCTACTTTATTATGTGTGTATGACTTTCTATTTGCAAAAGGATAAAAACAGGATCCATGTTCCTACTGCCCTGAGGAAACTCATATAGTGGCAATCAATATTTCCTTAAATTTGTCTCTGAATTAATATTATTAGACACCCCTCCTAATTTATGATCATAGGCAATGAGTGAAGTTAAAATATGTTTAAGTATCCAGAGATGTTCAGTTCAGTCACTCAGTTGTGTCCGACTCTTTGCGACCCCATGAATCACAGCACGCCAGGCCTCCCTGTCCATCACCAACTCCCGGAGTTCACTCAGACTCATGTCCATCGAGTCAGTGATGCCATCCAGCCATCTCATCCTCTGTCGTCCCCTTCTCCTCCTGCCCCCAATCCCTCCCAGCATCAGAGTCTTTTCCAATGAGTCAGCCCTTCTCATGGGGTGGCCAAAGTACTGGAGTTTCAGCTTTAGCATTAGTCCTTCCAATGAACACCCAGGACTGATCTCCTTTAGGATGGACTGGTTGGATCTCCTTGCACTCCAAGGGACTCTCAAGAGTCTTCTCCAACACCACAGTTCAAAAGCATCAATTCTTCGGCGCTCAGCTTCCTTCACAGTCCAACTCTCACATCCATACATGACCACTGGAAAAACCATAGCCTTGACTAGACGGACTTTTGTTGGCAAAGTAATGTCTCTGCTTTTGTATATGCTATCTAGGTTGGTCATAACTTTCCTTCCAAGGAATAAGCATCTTTTAATTTCATGGCTGCAATCACCATCTGCAGTGATTTTAGAGAACCAAAAAATAAAGTCTGCCACTGTTTCCCCATCTATTTCCATGAAGTGATGGAATCAGATGCCATGATCTTAGTTTTCTGAATGTTGAGCTTTAAGCCAAACTTTTACCCTCCTCTCCCGGAGTTCACTCAGACTCATGTCCATCGAGTCAGTGATGCCATCCAGCCATCTCATCCTCTGTCGTCCCCTTCTCCTCCTGCCCCCAATCCCTCCCAGCATCAGAGTCTTTTCCAATGAGTCAGCCCTTCTCATGGGGTGGCCAAAGTACTGGAGTTTCAGCTTTAGCATTAGTCCTTCCAATGAACACCCAGGACTGATCTCCTTTAGGATGGACTGGTTGGATCTCCTTGCACTCCAAGGGACTCTCAAGAGTCTTCTCCAACACCACAGTTCAAAAGCATCAATTCTTCGGCGCTCAGCTTCCTTCACAGTCCAACTCTCACATCCATACATGACCACTGGAAAAACCATAGCCTTGACTAGACGGACTTTTGTTGGCAAAGTAATGTCTCTGCTTTTGTATATGCTATCTAGGTTGGTCATAACTTTCCTTCCAAGGAATAAGCATCTTTTAATTTCATGGCTGCAATCACCATCTGCAGTGATTTTAGAGAACCAAAAAATAAAGTCTGCCACTGTTTCCCCATCTATTTGCCATGAAGTGATGGAATCAGATGCCATGATCTTAGTTTTCTGAATGTTGAGCTTTAAGCCAAACTTTTACCCTCCTCTTTCACTTTCATCAAGAGGCTTTTAGTTCCTCTTCACTTTCTGCCATAAGGGTGGTGTCATCTGCATATCTGAGCTAATTGATATTTCTCCTGGCAATCGTGATTCCAGCGTGTGCTTCTTCCCGCCCAGCGTTTCTCATGATGTACTCTGCATATAAGTTAAATAAGCAGGGTGACAATAACAGCCAGAGATGTTGCTTCCATATATCTCTGATAAATAAACTTAATCACATAGTATGCCTAAAGTGAGGGATTCAAATAAGATTTTCTTTCTATCAAATGAGATGACCTATGATCTATGTATAGAGTGCACTCATCATTAAAAGAAACTCCTTAATATACTCAGGGAAGGAAAGGTACACAGAGAATCTATATATATTTAAATGTGTTCAATCCGCCTTAGAAGTGCCCTGTATAGCACTGACCAGCAGCACCGTATTTTATTCTTTTGGAGGACAATTTTATGTGAAGTGAAGCCACTCAGTCATGCCCGACTCTTTGCGACCCCATGGATAGTAGCCTGCACTAAGCTTCTCCGTTCATGGGATTTTCAAGGCAAGAGTACTGGAGTGGGTTGCCATTTTCTTCTCCAATTTTATGTGATCAGTTATTAATTTTGGCATATTACATTCATATATTGCTGTAATGACATACTCATTTCCCCAAGTGATATCAAGAGGCTATTATACCCAAATAACTATCTCCATTGTGTTTATTTCTTCAGTTAACTATATTTCATTGCCATTTTCACATTTATCCTTAAAAACTCCTTTTAATATGCCTTTCTCTTATTCTGTCATCAAATGTATTCAGATATTACTCCAGAAAAAACATTACAATGATATTATAGTTTTATAGATCTTAACAAAAAATGTATCCCAATTATGTGAACAAAATTCCATCTTTTTTTTTTTGCAAAAAATATTTTCCATGACTGAAAACTACCAGACATGTTAGGAACATGAACCAGCTGGTAGAAACAGACAATGCAGGTAAATTTGGTTTCTCTCAGGGAATTAGAAAAATTCTCATCAATGAAAGAAGATAAAGCTATAACGAGTCTTCACAAGGAACCCTGATCATAAGAAGTCAATGAGCCATTTTTTACGGCTTTTAATGACTTGGGCAGAAACGAAAAAGAAGACTCATTGGTCACTTGCTCCTGTGAGTCAAACATAAAAGCACAGCACAATGAAGAAGCATATTGTTTACCTGAATATCATAAAGAAAGAATGAAGATGTTTTCCAAAGTAAATAAACTGATCACTGTTCCATACTCAGTCATTAATTCTATTCATTTGTTTTTGCTTCATGGTCTACCTTCCTCATAGTTGCTGTGTAGCCCAGATTGGGTGGTTGTCTATAAGTATATCATACATATATTTTTACAGTACTCACACAGTACCTGCACAAATAGATTGAGTTGATACTATACATGGAAAGCTAGTGGGACCCTGTGACATCCTCACCCTCTGCCATCAATCGACAACACTGCATAATAAACACTAGCATCAAAACTGCAATACATGAGGACTGATCATGACCAAAGAATGGTAGGATGCCCTTTAGTGTGTTATTATTTATAACTGTCCATAACAGTAGTTACAATTAATTTTGGTAATAATAGTACAGACAAAACTTGGAAATGTGCTATTTTAAATGAGCAATAAAAAGAGTCTTCTATGAAGGTGATGAGACTGTTAAACATATCCTTTTCTTTCTAAACTTTTTCCTTAAAAAGGCCAGGTCTAATGTAAGCCTTCACTTACTGAAAACAGGCATGTGATCTCTGGCCTACAGAAAGTACAAGATATCAAGAATGCATGCACTGGAATAAACAAATACAGCAGAAACCCATGACAATGAATTTATACAGGTATTTTTTTATCTGAAAACTAACGCTTTTTTAAAAGGGGGTATATAGGGACAATTTTTCTGATACAAAAAAACAATTGTAAGGTTTACTTGCTATCTTAAAGGATTCTACTAATTTTCATGTTAAAGTCATTACTTATTAAAAATGTTAATAGAGTCCAACTAAATTTCTGAATCCTCTTTCAGTCTCTGAGATTGCATGAGTTGGGATTTTTTATGCACTATTGCCTGCTTCAGAAATTCTTAACAGGCCACTCAAGACAGATAAAAAGCCATAGGTTGTATATACGATACACGACTGAGACCATAAAGTAGTTCATCTCCTACAGGCTCATTGAGTTTGCAAGTCATCTGTGAATGGAAAAATTCTTAACTTTCCCAGTCATAAAGCTGTGATTAGCTCAGCTGTCTGGCTATAAAATAGCCAAATGATTCCATTAATGGATTTCATGAATAAGGAGCTCAGAGTCTTGCATTTTTCCTCATACACTTCACCGTACATTTTAAAACTGTAATTATAAAAGAAAACCAAGTTTTAAACAGGCATCACTTTCACTTTTCACTTTCATACATTGGGAAGGAAATGGCAACCCACTCCAGTGTTCTTGCCTGGAGAATCCCAGGGACAGGGAAGCCTGGTAGGCTGCCGTCTATGGGTCCCACAGAGTCAGACACGACTAAAGCGACTTAGCAGCAGCAGCAAGGTAAAAAATAATGAATTTAATTTTATTTTTAATTAATCAAAGGAAAATAATATCAAATAATTGATATTTTAAAGTGACATATACTTCTGCTGCATTGACTCCTCAAAAGCTTTTCAGTTCAGCCACTCAGTCGTGTCCGACTCTTTGTGACCCCATGAACCACAGCACGCCAGGCCTCCCTGTCCATCACCAACTCCCAGAGTCCACCCAGACCCATGTCCATTGTGTTGGTGATGCCATCCAACCATCTCATCCTCTGTCATCTCATTCTCCTCCTGCCCTCAATCTTTCCCCGCATCGAGATCTTTTCAAACAAGTCAGCTCTCCGCATCAGGTAGTCAAAGTATTGGAGTTTCAGCTTCAACATCAGTCCCTCCAGTGAATACCGAGGACTGATCTCCTTTAGAATGGACTGGTTGGATCTCCTTGCAGTCCAAGGGACCTCTCAAGAGTCTTCTCCAACACCACAGTTCAAAAACATCAATTCTTTGGTGCTCAGCTTCCTTCATAGTCCAACTCTCACATCTATACATGACCACTGGAAAAACCATAGCCTTGACTAGACGGACTTTTTTTGGCAAGGTAATGCCTCTGCTTTTGAATATACTATCTAGGTTGGTCATAACTTTCCTTCCAAGGAGTAAGCGTCTTTTAATTTCATGGCTGCAATCACCATCTGCAGTGATTTTGGAGCCCCAAAAAATAAAGTCTGCCACTGTTTCCCCATCTATTTGCCATGAAGTGATGGGGCCAGATGACATGATCTTAGTTTTCTGAATGTTGAGCTTTAAGCCAACTTTTTCACTCTCTTCTTTCACTTTCATCAAGAGGCTCTTTAGTTCTTCTTCACTTTCTGCCATAAGAGTGGTGTCATGTGCATATCTGAGGTTATTGTATTTCTCCTGGCAATCTTGATTCCAGCTTGTGTTTCCTCCAGCCCAGTTTTTCTCATGAGGTACTCTGCATAGAAGTTAAATAAGCAGGGTGACAATATACAGCCTTGATGTACTCCTTTTCCTATTTGGAACCAGTCTGTTGTCTCATGTCCTGTGTGAATCACAACAAACTGGAAAATTCTTAAAGAGATGGGAACAACAGACCACCTTACCCGAATCCCAAGAAACCTGTATATAGGTCAAAAAGCAACAGTTAGAACTGGACATGGAACAATAATTGCAAAAGCAGTACATCAAGGCAGTATGTTATCAGCCTGCAGAGTACATTATGCAAAATACCTGGCTGAATGAAGCCCAAACTGGAATCAAGACTGCCAGGAGAAATATCAACAACCTCAGACATGCAGATGATACCACTCTTATGGCAGAAAGTGAAGAACTAAAGAGCTTCTTGATGAGGGTGAAAGAGGAAAGTGAAAAAGCTGGCTTAAAACTCAACATTCAAAAAAAAAACTAAGATCATGGCATCTGGTCCCATCACATCATGGCAAATAGATGGGAGAAAAAGTGGAAACAATGGCAGATTTTATTTTCTTGGGCTCCAAAATCACTGCAGTCAGTGACTGGAACCATGAAATTAAAAACACTTGCTCCTTGGAGGAAAAGTTATGACAAACCTAGACAGGATATTAAGAAGCAGAGATATCACTTTGCTGAGAAAGGTCTGCATAGTCAAAGCTATGATTTTTCTAGAAGTCATGTATGGATGTGTGAGTTGGGCCATAAAGAAAACTGAGCACTGAAGAACTTAAGGTTTTGAACTGTGGTGTTGGAAAAGACTTTTGACAGTCCCTTGGACTGTAAGAAGATCCAAATACTCAGTCCTAAAGGAAATCAACCCTGAATATTCATTGGAAGGACTGATGTTAAAGCTCTAATACTTTGGCCACTTGATATAAAGAACTGACTCATGGAAAAGACCCTGATGCTGAGAAAGATCGAAGGCAGGAGGAGAAGGGGTGACAGAGGATGAGATGGTTGGATGGCATCACCAACTTGATGAACATGAGTTTGAGCAAGCTCTGGGAGGTGGTGATGGAGAGGGAAGCCTGGCATGCTGCAGTTCATGGGGTCGCAGAGAGTCGGACATGACTTAGCAGCTGAGCAGCAACAGTAAGAGACAAACAGTGATTGAATGAAGGTGTGTGAAAGTCATTATAGACGTTGATTTTAAGAAAATCTGTTTTAGGGGAGTTTTGAGGGTAAAAGTCTGACATAAGTGAGGTCAAGAAAAAAGAGTATATGAGGAAGTGGAACCAAAAATGAAGATTGTGCATGTAGAGGAGTGAGGGTCAAAGAAAGCTATGGTGGTGGCAATGGTGGTGGTGATGCTGCTGCTGTTAAAATGGGATGGTAAAAAAAGTATTTTAATGAGAATTCAGAAAACAGGAAGGAAAAAACAATTTTCATAATAAAAAGAGGACAAAACAATATCAATATTTTTTTTTTCCTAACAATAACTGAGATTCCAGGTATATGGTGTTTCTTATTTGCTTTCTACTACTAATTGCAATCATAAAAATTTGTAGGAGGCTTGAATATCCTGTGGAACTTTCTGTAAATGCCCTACATGGTTTCAATTGCCTTTGCTGCTCTGGTGGAATGAGTTTCATAATCCTACACATTCTGGATGAGCATTGCCCAGAGAACCCCATGCCAATTCTAAAACACCTCTGTCTCTATGGTTGTTACAGTGTCTCACTGAAATAGTTTATCTTCCCACACTGGACCCCTAATTCCTCCAGTGAAATATCAATATCCTACACATATACAGAAACACACACACACACACAAATCCCTTTAATGACCCAGCTTACTTTAAAGTAGCTCACACTTATGACTTTCTTAAGGAACTGTACTTGAATCATATTATTGCATTTCATAGCTCAGTTAATTAAGAATCTGCTTGCAATGTAGGAGACCCAGGTCCAATTCCTTGGTTGGGAAGATCCCCTGGAGAAAGAAATGGCAACCCACTCCAGATTCTTGCCTGGAGAATCCCAGGGAAGGAGGACCCTGGCAGGCTATAGTCCATGGGATCACAAGGGTCAGATATGACTTAGTGACTAAACCACCACCTTCAGCATAAAAGTCAAGAAGTTCAGACCCACCTTACATAGAATGAAGGTCCCACATATTTCAAAGCTCTACGCATTACTCAGACACTCTTGACATTTGCCTGTAAAAGGTATTTTACATCATCATTCTTATTATTATGCACATTACTATTATGGGTATTTTTACCATTACATACTATTACTATTATTTTCTTGTTTATATTTTCTAAGAACAGAAACTATCAGTGTTAACTAATGTTACTGAAACAAAAACTCTTTTTATGTGGTATCTACCTCTGCTCATTTTCAAAAAATTTTTCTCAAAATATGGAAGGTGCTACAGATGTTAGATTTCAACCTAATAGTTTGTATGATAAAAATTTCCTCTAACCCTTTTCAAAGAGTTCTCATCTTCCAAATCACTATAGTTGTCTTCAATGCCAATATAATCCTGTCAGTTATTCTATCTGAGAAGAAGAATTTAGTTTATCAATATCATTAAAGGCAATGTGAACTCAACTGGTTCCTCTAGGCCAGGCTCTAGATTGTGCATCTGTTCACCAGTGGTCAACTTTAACATCAGAAAGTAATGGTCATGTGCTTCCCATGAAACTGCTGCTACAACCAGATTGCCTGATTCAAGAACACCAAGGAAAATAATGGGCTTCCCCAGTGACTCAGTGGTAAAAAATCTGCCTGCAATGCAGGAGACACAGGTTTGATCCCTGAGTCAAGAAGATCTCCTGGAGGAGGGCATGGCAACCCACTCCAGTATTCTTGCCTGGAGAATTCCATGGACAGAAGATCCTTGGCAGGCTGCAGTCCATGAGGTCACAGAGTCAGACACGACCGAAGTGACTTAGCACATGTGCAAGGAAAATATGGAGTCTTGGAACAGATGAATGGATTCAAGGTAGAATAAATAGTCAGGTTTGGGGTGAAGGAGAAGAAACCAGGAATCATGTCCAGGAAACAAATCAGCTCCAAGTCATGCTGCTTAACAAGTCAGGAATATCAAAAGTCAGACTCTGACTCATTAAAAAAAAAATTCATTCATTCAACATTTATTGATTCATTCATTCAAAAAGGTGCCTGGCACTATATGCTATGTCATAAAGTTAATCAAAATAGGCAGAATGTTCTCAGATACCTTATAGTCTAATAGAGGAAAGGGAAAATAAATATTTTGAAGATCATATAAACATAAAACATAGTAGCACATTGCAATTAATCCTAGGGAAAAAATAAAGCCAAATAAGGTGACAGAGGGTGAGAAGAGGGACTATTTCTGGATAGGAGAATTAGGAAAGTCTTATTTGAAAAGGTGTTGCTTTTAGAGGGCTTGAATTACAAATGATTTTAGGTCCTGGAAGAATAGAGACATGATCACTCACTTTTAAGCATGTATATATGTGCGTGCTTAAAAAAACAAAACATGAAATCTCCCCCCTCTTAATTTTTTGTGTACAATACAGTATTGTTAACTATATGCATCCTATTTATCAAAAGATCTGTAGAACTTTTTCATCCTGCAACTCTCCATGTCCACTCTTCTCTCCCCTCAAGCTCCTCATAACCACCATTCTATTTTCTGCATTTGCTGCTTGATTGAGTTTTCTGTTGAACTCCTCTAGTGGATATTTTAATTTATTTATTGTATATTTCAGTTCCAAAATTTCTGGTTTTAATTTTTTTTATCTCTGTGATATTCTCATTTTGTCTGTGCCCTGCATTCCTAAGCTTATTTATCATCTTTATGATGGCTAATTTGAAATTTTTATCAAGCCATATAATCCCTTTATTTAAGAGTTGGTTTCTGAAGATTTATTTGAATCATTTGATTGAGCCCTGTTTCCCTATTTCTTTGTATGCCTTGTAGTTTTTAATTGAGATATCTGTATTTGAAGCAACAGCCACCCTCCTAGTCTTAGTCCTAGTCAGTCTTAAAGACTGACTTCATATAAAGAAACCACCAATTAGTACAGCTGGAAATTTTCTGGGCCTTTCAGTTTTCTCTGGCTGCCTCTTCTCTGGTCTTATGCTTTTCAATTTCAAATTAGAGGATATGCTGGTTTTATTTTCATTGCTTATCATCTCTTGTATAGATCTGTAGTGTGGCAACTCTGGAGCTGCCACTGTTCAGCGAGCTCTTTTGTTTTCATCAGCCCCCTGACTTCTAGAGAATGACTGATTGCATCAACACCCTGACTCAAAAAAGGCAGAAACCAGTCCCTAAAACAGCTCTTCCTAAAGTCATTAGATAGAAGCTCCAACTATTTCCGTCACCAGAGAGAAGCCAGGAGTTGCATGTTTTCTCCTATTTACTCTGTGCTTAGCTGAGGGCGGTGAGTGTAACTAGTGCTCCAGGCCATCACCTTTACTCTCTGGGGCTCCCACCCTGACAACCTTGTCCTGTCTGTCAACACTTAGATATACACAAGGCAGAAACCAGGTACTCAAGTAAAAGTTTTGTACAAGATATTGGTAGAAGCAAGATTTGAATTATGGGCTTTGGCATCGTTACCCTTTCATAAATGGCCTTCCTGTGGTTTTCTACTCATGCTTTCAAGAGTGCCTAGCAATTTAACTAGTAACTTCAACAGAGATAATCTAGGTTCAGGGAAGCAGCAAAGATCTAAGTTTGAATTGAAGTCCTTCAAATCTTCCTAGTTATTTTCAACCCTAGATGTTCTTCAGATTCACCCAAAGAGCCTTGGAAACATAAATTCCCAAGGCTCACCCTATTGAATTTAAGCTTACAGGAGTGAAGCATGGACAGATACCATTTACACAGATTCACAAGGCTGAAAAATGCTGTTCCAGCTGTTTCTTAAGAGGCATGTCTCAACCTTTCAAAACTGCAGAAAGCTCTCAGTTCAGTTCAGTTGCTTAGTCGTGTCTGACTCTTTGCGACCGCATAAATTGCAGCACGCCAGGCCTCCCTGTCCATCACCAACTCCCAGAGTTCACTCAGACTCCCGTCCATCAAGTAGTGATGCCATCCAGCCATCTCATCCTCTGCCATCCCCTTCTCCTCCTGCCTCCAATCCCTCCCAGCATCAGGGTCTTTTCCAATGAGTCAACTCTTCGCATGAGGTGGACAAAGTACTGGAGTTTCAGCTTTAGCATCATTCCTTCCAAAGAAATCCCAGGGCTGATCTCCTTCAGAATGGACTGGTTTATCTGCAAAATGAGCTATTAGTTTCTCCATCACTGACCTCACAGGAGTATTACAGTGAGGGTCCAGTCACAGTAGGAACACATCTGAAATCAATGTAAACTATAAACCATGATAAAAATTTAAGATCACTTTACATATCAGGTAATATGAATATCAAACAAGGATTTAAAGGAAACAAAAACACATCTATCTCATATTGACATGTTCTATATAAAGAGTTATATTATTCTCTTTCTAAAGTTATAATTATACTTCCCTTATTGTAGTTATGTTTCTGTGGTTTTTAAATCAAGTTTTATTTTAAGCACATTAAGGAAACAAGCTATTTAAAGTAACTCCCTGTTGAACCCTTTATGAAGAATACATCAAAAATGCAAATAGACAATCACTAATCTTTATTTAAAGGTTTTGTGTATGATGTTATCTGCAAGTGGGACACAATTATACTGCTGTCAGAAACATGTGGGGGCTTCCTTGTGAAACTGCCCATGTCTTTCTCGGATCGACCTCACAATAGCAATACCACTGGCCTCATACGAAGAACGAGGCACTTAGGCCCTTTTCCTCACCCACTGAATGCTGAGAAACAAACGCAGGTGTTACCTTTTCGATTCCAACACAGCTGAACTCTCCTAGTTCCCACAATAAAGCCTTAGGTCAAGCAAAGGACTCCCCACAAAAAAAAAAAAAAAAAAAAAAAAAAAAACTCTTAATGAAATATATTCCATGTTCCTGATATGCAGAGCTGATTTATCATACACCTAAGGACCACACTTCCTCTCAGTTCAAAAATCTCACATAAGAATTTTCCTACAAAACTCCCGACATTGTTGACTTCTATCTACTATGTTGATAGCACTTCAATCATTAAAAAGAAAGAGCTTCCATACAATTCGGTTTTGAGAAACTCAGGGGGAAAAAAAACTAGTAGTTCAAGATGAATGTTCAAGTCACCTTCTCTATGAATCAAATCTGTTTCAGAATCCACTTTTGCTAAGGTCCAATCTCCAATTACATCAATTGCCTGCCAGTATACATGTTAGCCAGAAAAGGGTCTGGAAGAGTACAGGACAGTTGATTGGGGTTCTTCAGGCATGGTATTTCTATTAAGTATAACTCTTCACTTAACAGATGAGAACTCTCCAAAGAGAATCTTCTAAAAGGTTTAAATGTTTTTGACTGGTAACTTACAAGGCTAACCAAGGGACTTGGTGATATCTTTCATCATTAATCCAGATATATTTTACGATGAATCTAGCAGAGCAAGACTCAAAGCACTGGTAAGTAAGGAAAAGAAAGATCTCTCAAACCATAAGGTAAGAAATTGAGAACTGTAAGGATTGAGGTGAGGGTAGTAATTCATAATGGAGAATAGTGTGATCAAGAGCGTGGATTCAGAAATCAGGCTTGGTTCCAGGGGCAATTCAAACATTTACTAGCTGTGTGTGTCCCAAGCTGCTTCAGTTGTACCCAACTCTTTGTGACCCCATGGACTGTAGCCCATCAGACTCCTCTGTCCATAGGATCTCCAGGCAAGAATACTAGAGTGGATTGCCATGCCCTCCTCCAACTAGCTGTGTAGGTTTAAACAATTAGTCTTTAGAGGCTTCAGTTCTCTTATCTATAAACAAAGATGGCAATAGTATAAGTTAAAGTATGTAAAGTTCTTAGAACAGTGCCTGGAAAGTAGTAAATATTATATAAGTTTTTTAACATAAAAATTTTAAATGATGTATAATAGGATTTTTTTAAACCTAGTATTGTGAGGAAATCTGAGTTGAGAAAGGAAGGTATAGAGATATTACAAGAACCAGATGTTGTGGTCCATCAATGATACATACTTAATAGTTCTGAAACCCATCTCCATGATGCTATCAGCTCACTGATGACTGAGATAGTCATTGACATGGTTACTGCCAAACTAGAATGATAATAACACTGAGCTACTTGATATTTGAAGTGTGAGAAAAAATGAACAGTAAGAAACACTTTTAACTCTTTTGCAAGTAGAAAAGCACGAACAGAGTTTGGAGCATATTCTCACTTCCCAGAAGTATATTTTAGTTTTTAAGCACACTTTCTGGGCCTGGTGTCTGTAGAGATATAGACTATAGCCAAAGGGCCTGCTGAAATGGAGGCTTTTAATAATAGAGAAAATGAAGTACTCTGAAAATTGCATTAGGCTTTAAAAATGCGTATAGACTGGTTTATTAACAAGTACTCTAATAAGAAGTGAATATTCGAGCTCTTGATTACTAGTCACATCATGTGTGACCTTGAGAAATTTATAGAATCTAAGTGTCATATTCCTCTCAGATGAGAGACAGAGAGACATCTTGTTGTATCTCTAATGATGATTATGTCAATGATGATTGATTGATTAAAGCCCTTTCCAATTAAAAACTGGATGAAAGGCAGGCCACTAATAATGGAACACTTGACAATTGGTAACAACAGATTTATCTCCTTTAATTCATGAATCATCCCATGTGGATATAAATCAGAGTGAAAATACCAATTCTAAAACATTTATGTTAGTGAGTGATTTAGCAATCTGATGAGCCCCAGTGTACCAAAGGACCAAAATGAAGGTTTATCTGTTCTCCCATGGCACCATATCAAGGGTAGGTTTAGATCCCTTTGTGAAATTCTGTGATATTCTGAGAGCTTCTATTTACCAATAAAGAAAACATGCCTCAGGGTAAAAATTACATAATGGGTCAAAATCTGACACTTTTTTTGGTCCATTAGAGATTGACTTAGCTCTTTGTCATTTCAACAGACTCTTAGCAGAGACAAAAAGAAAACAAATGATCAGTGTACCATGTCAATCAACTTCAAGTGTAGGATATCACATGCCCTTGTTCACTGAGGAATACACTTTTCTCAACATGGATATAAACAGTTTTTTTTTTCTTTTTAATTAAATGTATTCTGTGCTCCAAGTCTCCCAATAGGGCAATCCATTAAAGAACATTCAAACCTATAGTTCAAACTGATGAAAATACTGAAGAGCAAAGTAAAATTGAACAGCTTTTGAAACCAGACAATGAAAAGAATTGCTGCCTACCCACCTGAAGCCCATGCCACTCCCCAAAGCTTTGAGACATTGTAAGGGACAGATAAAGGACAAGGATACAAAAGCAACAAAAGAGTGAAGATATCTTTTCCTTTAGGATGAGAGATATCAGAGAGATGCTTAGGAAGCCTAGAGAAAAATTCAGATCAAGAAAGTGAGGTTAACGCTGGCAGGACTGTCCACTATCATTGCAAAGGTTTATCATTAAGTACCTTTCTACAGCCACTCAAGGAAATATTTCAATTTTGCTAGAACTTTTAACAATTTTCCCTGCCAGTTGTCATTCCTTTCTGAAAGTATCTTAACCCTCTAACGAAGGCCCTTCATCAGTTTTGCATGCTAGTTTAGAGGAAACTGAAGGTACAACATTGCAAAGAGAATATGCTACTTTATATTTCAGGTTCAGTGGAGACAAAGTCTTAGCCTTTTTGAGTGAACTTGGATTCATGTTTCTAGGTGATTGTCAGCAGACCTTGGAGGCACATTCTCAAAGTGGCTTGGGACTCTATGTTATAGACTGGAATGTTGCAGACAGGACAAATGCCCTTGAACTTGTTTTCTTCATAGGTTACAGAAGGTAATAATATACTGCAGGAAGAGAGTGAGAGACTTATAGAGCTTCTGGTTTGCCGTGAGAATCTGCTCAGCTGACTTGAAGAAGGTCACCTCACTTTGGGTCAACAAATGGTCTGGTACTTTTGATTTAGAAAGCATTCATGATACCTCAAGCAAAAGCATGTAGAGACTTTGGTGAAATGTGTCAGAAAGAAATAGGAAGAATCTGAGGTCCAACAGGGAGGAGTCTAAGGAGAAAGCACTTGGTTAAAAAAAAAAAAAAAAAAAGCCTTGCTACTCAAAGTGTGGTTCCTAGACCAAATGAACAGAATCTGCTTTGTAACAAGATCCCCACGTGCTTCATGTGCATATTTCAGTTTGAGAAGCATCAGTGAAGCTCTGGGAGGGCAAGGAAGACTCACATGAAGTTTAGAATCACTAATGATATTCTGGGTGGGTTGGAAAGTCACTTGGAAGGTGAGATACCACGTGGACAGACAGTCCATGTCAAATCTGATTAGCAATGACATCATGGCCCAGAGGATGAATTCACAGCAGTGGTGGAAGATCAGGAAAGTACTCCCTCCTCTGGGTCCAGACCTCTACAAAAGTTGGTCAAAGCTACTACTACATTTCCCAGAACACCAAGCATGGAGAGTTGGGTTAAAGAAAAGGCTCTGGTCCCTTTAAGGAACAGGAGTGCTTAGAAGGTCAACCAAAGCAGAAGCCTGGTTCGAGAGTTTTAGTCAACGTGGTGGAGGTAAGAAAGCAAGATAACTCGGAGGTTATATAGGAAAGCAGACTCATCACTAACTAACAAATCAATATCTCAACCTCCTCACATTCAAACTACTGCAAATCCCACCAGCCACAGAAGGAGGGTTCTGTGAGGATGCAGAGGCTTTTAGGTAATGGATTTTGAGTTTTCATACTAATGTATTTTCACCTTTCCGATCGTCTAGTGGGGCTTTGGGGATGTTTTATAACAAAAAGTCCCAAGTTTACTTAAGGTAAACTGCTTTTGCCTGGAACCCAATTTTTAAAGGAGTATTTTTTTTAACAAAGTTTTTAAAGATTAAGAACATAAACACTTTAATTAAATCTGTAAATTCAAACCCACAGTATTTTCAGAAAAGTCACCTCACATAAAAAGATATTTATGTCTTAAGTAACTCTGATTAACTTGTTCTCATCAAATGTGTACAAGTCATGTCATTTCCCTGCAGTCATCAGTCCCCTCTAACTGAAACCACTGCTGTAGTTCATGAGGTCATCCAAATTGGGCAGGAATAGAGTGCCCTCTTTGGGCAGCCTCTTAGGGAATATTCCTGCAAGTGCCTGGGAGATGTCTCACACAGCACTCGCACAGTCTGTGCTCACCAGGCACTGCCATTCACCCACCAGGCCTCAGCATGGCATCCAGTGTGGATGGAGAACATCTGCCAGGCCCCACCAGGCATCAAGCTCTCATCTATGTTCTGCACTGTTCATCCGGGGATTATCACTTTGCCCAGGGTGCTGTGTCCTGGGATGCATGAATCAGAAAACCCACAGGATACCCAAGACAGGATGATCACCTTTCAGTCCTGATTGTACCCAAACTAAGATGTATTTCAAATAGAACCAGAGAGAAAGAGTGGCAGACTTAGCCCGACACAACCCTTGCGGAACTAGAGGCTTCTCTCTCTAGTGTCCTCCTTCTTACCTTAGATACCCATACACAAAATTTCTATCCTTATCGACTCTTTTCCCCAATAGAGTTATTATTTATGTGAATATATACTGGCAGGGTGTGTGTGTGTGTGTGTGTGTGTGTGTGCATGTGTGCACATAGTTGAGGCTGGTTTGATTCTTTGGCCCTATAAGATAGATTTGCACGTAGACCCAGAAAGGACCAATCTGTTATTTTATACAAAAGACAAAATATCAATATCTATCATCTTAAAACAAAAGAGTGATTTTTTTTCCTCTCCCAGAATTTTTACTAGATATCTACTTTTAGTTTGTAGAAAGGTGCAAAAAAAAAAAAAGACTTTTTAAAGGCATTCTAATACAATTAGTCTTCTAAGAAAAGTCTCCTACTAATCTTATCAAGTAAGAGGAGGTTTCTTTTATAAATTTTATTTACCTTGGCACTCAGAATGGTTTGTGACTTACCACACTTGATTGTCAGTCAAAGTGCCCAAGGGAAATCGTGCAGCGTTCTCCTCTCATAGCTCACTGCTCTCTTGTCAGCCAACCAAGAAAGAAACTCTTACACAGCTTGATTCAAGTGACAACGCAGAGCAGCTATCTTCCATGGTGTATGATGCTAAACCCATTCATCTTTAACCTTTTTTTTTAGTCTAAGGTCTGTGTTCTTCATGATGGATAGTCATAAACATCTGCAGGTAGAAGAAAAGGTAAATCAATGATGTGGTTTGGAAGTTAAATGGTAAAAAACTTGGGCATTCCTTCAGCAAAAAAAGTAAGTGTTTTCTGGCCAAGGTGAATTAAAAGGATAATTTACAGAAAGTTGGATTCTAGAGAGTTTTTTTGTTTGTTTCTTGTTTTCATTTTTGTTTTTTAAACATCAGGTGGCTGCAGGCCAAGAGATAATAAGTGATTTTAAAATTAAGTTTGTTTTTTTTTTTCATCAGGGAACATTCTGGTGCTTTCCTCAACAAATAAAGTCCTAAGTTCTGCAAACAGAAGAGTGACCCATTTTGTAGAGAAAACAGATTTGATGTGTCACACCTATTTCAGAATATTTGGAGGTATTGAAAGGTTCAAGAGGAATAGTGGAGCGGGAAAGGACAGGACCAGTGGAGTCTAGGAGAGAAAGGTTGAAAATAAATTCTCCAAGCATTTGAAAGAAAAGCAGCCAATACTAAGCATGTAGAAGAAACAAGGATTTAAGTTTTAAGACAGTAAGCTATAACGTGCTGATGTTATGCACCTTCAGAAGTTTTATGGAACCTCTGAGAGTCATGGGATGATGGCATGGCACACAGTAGGTACAAAAATTTTAACTGCCCAAAGGATGAATGGAGGTGAAAATTCACTAAGTCAATATATTCTTTACCCTCTGAGAGCCAGAAGATATAGTTCTCACAAAGCCAAGTTAATAGCTACTCTCTTTCCTTTCTGTTATTTTTCTATTGAATAGAAGTGAAAATATTCAATCTAAGTTCCTTGAATGCGTGTGTGCAGGCTCAGTGGCTCAGCCATGCCTGATTCTTTATACCCTGTGGACTGTAACCCACCAGGTTCCTCTGTCCATGAGATTTTTCAGGCAAGAATACTGAAATGGGTTGCCATTTCCTCCTTCAGGGAATTTTCCCAACTCAGGATCAAACTCATGTCTCCATCATTGGCAGGTGTATTCTTAACCACTGAGCCACCTGGAAAGCCCCAGTCTAAAGCCCAGACTATAGTAAACCAATTAATTTATTTGCAAATGTTTACATTATGCAGATAATTACAAGAGTCTTAAAATGGCAAAGGAAGTAGATCTATCAAACAAGTTGTCCTCTCCTTTTTTCTGGCCATCTTTAGATTTGGAACCACATTTTTAAATCAGTTGCATAAAAATTAGCATAATGAGTACTGGATACAAAGGAGTCAGAGAACTGGTCTGATATAGATATGAAATATACATGAAAATATAAGTAGCATAGGTCATGGTCCCTTCCTATGCAATGTGGTTTTTGTTGGTTTTTGTGTGTGTGTGTGTGTGTGTGTGTGTGTGTGTGTGTGTAGGACTCAGCTGAAAAGGACACTGAGAGGTTTTGAGTAGTAAGGTATAGGCTTTTCTTACCTCAGTGAGATAAGCTAGCTGACCTGGGGGTAGAAATGAGTGCAGCCATTTGAAACCCCACTTCACGCAGTTATGTAAGGCATGGGCTTCTTAAGAGTCCAAATATTTAAAATACTAGAAAGTTGATTTAAGCATTGTAGAGAGGGAAAACATTTGTCCTTCCTCCTTCCTCATCACATACCCAGGGGAAAAAAAAAAACAACCATTGTGAATCAATTACCATAAAGAATAGAGTTATCACCAGCCTGTTCACTGATTCAGCAAATAAAAATTTGCAAGCTTGCTGTTTAGCCTTGTCCTAAGCATGTTTCTCTAAATAAAGTGGACATTTAATAATCGAGTGCATCTTTCACTTCTAGTGGAGTATTGAATTTTGTGGATGCAGATGATAGCTCATCCTGAAAACCTTTGGTTCTTATATTGCTTTTCAATTACAGAAACAAAGACTCCCCTAGGCTATTTGGCCTCAGCCAGTAAAGTTAAGTTTTCACTGTGACTTGCTAGGCTGTAGTGACCAAAGGAGGTTACATAGATTAAATAGAAGACAAAGGCATAAAGCTGTCCACAGTGGCCCCATTGTCCTGACCTCCTCTTTGCTACCAAAGAAGGCCTACTTCGTTCTGCATGATAAGTGTATTCTCCATCATTCCCTTAACTTCAGGAGTTATCTATTCCCATCTTCCCACGAATTCTCTTCCCAGGACTGAGAAGCCCCACTGCTGCCCGCCATGGGATCTGTCTCCTCCATGCACCCAAAAATCCCACTGCCCTCCATAAACCTCTCCTCAGGCATTCTAACAACTGTAGCTATTTTGACAAATAAATGAAATACATTTATATCTATATTGAATTATGAAATATCTATATCCATATAACCTGTTGCATGCTCAGTTGCTCAATCGTGTCCAATTCTATGCAACCCCACACAATGTAGCCCACCAGGCTCCTCCGCCCATGGGATTTTTCAGGCAAGAATACTGGAGTGGGTTGCCATTTCCTCCTCCAGGGGATCTTCCCAACCCAGGAATTGAACCCGAGTCTCCTGTGTCTCCTGCATTGCATGCAGATTCTTTAACACTGTGCCACCAGGAAAGCCCTAGGTCAGATATGTTCAAAGGTAACATGGGGATTTGGAGGCATGTTCATGGCAGCATTCATGTTCTTAATAATTAACCAATACTTACCCCAGATAGGAGCGAGACCAGCTGCATAAAATTGTTGGGAAGACTCTGCACAATAAGCGCAAAGGCAAGAGACAAAAATAAGCGTGCCTTGTTATGCCAACACACATGCGCCTTTGAAAGAGTTTTACCCTTTCATTCCTAAGTAACTTCAGAATCTTGCTGTGACAAGCGCATAACAGGCAACCCACCACTGTCTTTGCCTTTACCCTCTGATTTCCATTGGCTTGAGACCAACCTAAGTTATCCTTTCATTTTCTAGGTTTGGCCTAGGCAATTGTTCTTCTATGATCAAACTCCAGGTCTCTGTTAGGTCCTAGCCTAGATAGACTATTTAGCTTTTAAAATGGAATACAATCCTCTTTTTCTCCAGCAATATTCTAACTCACCTTCCTAGGAAACAGTAACAGCAGAGCTAGGAACAGTGTTCACTTGAAAACAAAGCTTTAAGCCCCTCTGCCAGTCCCCAAAGCCCCATAACAAGGAACTTTATGGGAAGAGCTAGCTCTATTTGTCTTAGCCTTAGCCAAGATGACAGGCCAGAGTCCGGTCCTAACATTTCCTAAAAAAGCCTCGACGATCCCTCTGTAATGCAGGTTGCAGAATTAATAGAGGTGGCTTGCTTTGATTGATATGGCAGTAGCTGCTGTAATCATTGAAAAGCAGTGAACACAAGACAAGAGGTAGGAGCAAGATAGTAAGGGAATGATTGATTCGGGCTTGATTCTCTAATGACCATTTCAGTGGAGACTGGAGGATGAATAGCCAGGTTACTTGGCGTATTGAAGGCTGCAAATATTGGTAGTTCAGGGTATTCCATAATGAATTCTATGGCTTAGGAACTTCAAGAGAATATCATCAACTATTTTTTTTTGTTTTTATTGAAGTATGATTTATTTATAATGCTGTGTTTCTGCTGTGCGGCAAAGTGAATCAGCAACACACACACACATATCACACCAACTTTTCAAGATATTTTCCTTAAGATATTTTCTCCCATAGGATATTTTACCAGTTAGGATTCAGTTTTCTAAAAAAGGCAAAATATCTCTAACTATTCTAAGAATGAAGAGATCTTAGTTCAGAGGACTAAGTGTTCTTGTGCTCCAAAGTTGACTCCCAGAACACCCCAGAATTGGCCCACCAGGGAAATTGCTCTCTTCACGATTGTCAGAGAAGTGCAAAATTTTTAAGTCCTTGTGCCAACAGCTGGTTCTAACATTACACCACTGATATCACAACCTGGATGTCTAGAAGCTGCTGCCAGAACTGCTGACTCTCATGCTAGAACGATGCCAAAAAAATAGATCTCTGTCTACCACTGCACTTCTCTCCACCTAGCTCAGTTCTGAATTCACAGTTTCTTGTGTGCCTCTTATTGGTAGAAATTAAATCTTATTCAAAACCTTAGCCACATGACGTCTGAGGAATGATGATTTTAGCCCTTCAACATGTGTACTCTGGAAGGGAATACCAGATGATCTTTTTGCCTCTCTCAAGAATTTTCCTTAAGTCTAAAAGTTTAACTAGGACATGTCTCAGAGACGACATTTATGGTCAGATGTTCAGGTACACCATAGGCCCTTCCATCAAATAAAAGTAAGTATAGTTTTAAATTTCCACAATTTCTTTTACTGAATTATAGTTTTAGATATTAGTTCTATTACTTTATTTATACTTCCTTGGAGACCACAATCACTTGTATGTTGGACTCTCTTTGCCTGTATTCTACATCAAATCTTTTCTCATTCATTTACTTTTCTTATTTGGTATTCCTACACTTGGCTATGGAGAAGGCAATGGCACCCCACTCCAGTACTCTTGCCTGGAAAATCCCATGGACGGAGGAGCCTGCTAGGCTGCAGTCTATGGGGTCCCTAAGAGTCAGACAGGACTGAGAGACTTCACTTTCACTTTTCACTTTCATGCATTGGAGAAGGACATGGCAACCCACTCCAGTGCTCTTGCCTGGAGACTCCCAGGGATGGGGGAACCTGGTGGGCTGCCATCTATGGGGTCGCACAGAGTCAGACACGACTAAAGTGACTTGGAAAAAAATAAGAAAACATTGGCTATGACCATGCCTCACCTTCATATTTTCAGTCTAACCATTCTCCCTTGAGTAGGCTATAATTTTGTCTTTGTCTCTGAAATGATTATTAAAAACATTGTTCTCAATAGTTCCCCCTGAGGTTATTTGATCAACTTTTGTCTCACATCTTCCTTTTTTTTTTATTTTCTTCTCCTTTTATGCTGTTGTTCTTCTCCATTCTAGGTTTTTGAATTTCTGATTCAAAGTGTTCTTTCACATATAAAAATACTTGTTTAATGGTATTTAATGAATGTTGACATGTGTTTCAGTTGCCCTCTACTTCCTAGTTGTTTTTCTAGTGGTGTGGGAGGTAAGAAATGTTTCTACAGTGTGAAAAACTTTGCTCTTCGCTTCTAATTTCCTTCTTAAATTAGCTTTGGGTAGGTGTTGCCTGTCATTTTCTGTTTTAAATGTTTTGGACTTTCCTGAACCATAAATAACAGGTGTTTCTCCACTGGAAGAGATTGAAGTGAAGGTTTTAGGTGGACTAAGGGCTTCTTAGTTTTGGGTTGGTTTTGAAAAATTGAGCTTTCTCAATAGATGTGCCTTTGGTAGATGTTTCACACTTAGTAATATTCTTATTTAAGTAATGTTTATATCTTGCATGTTCGTTTAATTACCTTCACCAATCAGCCTTCAAAGAAAAACTTCTTCCTTCCAAACTGCCTCCAGTTCCCCAGAATAGATGCCTTCCCATGTTGGTCACTGCTGCTCACATAAACTTTCAAGCCTCTTCCTTTTGATCCTCTAGTAACTGGTACCCTCCTACACTAGGATTCACATAGGTTTTCAGCATTCACACTGAGAGTGGAATCCTTTGTTCAGAGAGTGATTTGATCTGTGCTTCACTCCTGCTAACACCTGCCTCCCTCCTGTTTCTACATATCCTCTATTTGGCTCTGTCCTAGATTGGGATCTAGAGGTGACTCTGATGGTTTTAAATATTTAGTTTCCCAGTTACAAGTTCAAGTCAGTTTGTAGATTTCTCTTTCTCCTAATTATGCTTTAGCTGTGAATTAAGAGTGCATTTTTTCTTCCTGTTTTTAACCTTAAATATTTCTAGAAGATACAGAGAGAAGTTCAGATTTAGGTAGTTAAATACCATAATCTTACAGGAATTTGGAATTCCCATTTGGTATTTTTAAAGCTATTTAAATGGCATCATTCTTTATCTATAATTACTAATGTATAGAAAAGTCCGTTATTTTTATCCATTAATTAGTATTCAGGAAACTTGCTGAACTATTACTGAAATAATATATTATCATGTCATCTATGAATAATGACAATTTTGTATCTTCCTTTCCAATCTTTTTATCTTTTGTATCTTTTCCTCTGCTGCCTAATGCTTTCAATAAACTTCTGAAGAAAGTTTTGATTAACGGCATCTTTTCTTACACGTAGCAACAAAAAGAAAACTCTCAGTGTGTCCCTATCAAGTAGGATGCCTGTCCTTCGTGTTTTTATCTAGCGTATTTTTAATGTGATAAGATAATGTGTAATTCTTAGTAAAATATATCCTATTTTCCCAAAGTCAATCATTAAAACTCACAAGCCAAGGATGAAAGATTCCAAATAGCACCAGTTGTTGGGGCTATCCACCTCCTGCAGGGCTCACTGAGCAGAACTCTTAACTACTGAAACTGAGCAATATCAAGTCATGTGGCATAAATATAAAACAACTTTATTTTTGCCAATAATTGTAACCAACATGCTGTCTTGAGTTCCCCTTTTCTCTGGGCAATGAGTTTCATTATGACATACTAATCTGACTCTTCTTCAAATTTTTTAACAGGCACTTTTTAAAGCAGTTCCATTTTCATTGTTAACACTCTATTCTGCTCATTTAAAATATTTACTCTCACAATTAGAAAAAATTAGGGAAAATTCTTTAAACACAGTAGGTGAGAATATTTTAAACCAGAACTGCCCTAGTCTTCGGTCCCTAGCCCTTTCATTGAGATTATCATTGGTACTGTAGGAAAAAAGGGAGAAAGAAAGGTATTTTGCTATGTGCTGCCTAAGGCAGGGCTATTCCTCTTCTTATTTTGTGTTTGGTTTAAGCAGCAGTCTTTTGGCACACGAGCATTTGCTCCTAACTATGGCAGACCCCAGCAAACTTATAAGCCAAGGCCCATTTACCACTATAACCAACAACTCAGGAGCCTAAAGATATAGATAAGTCCATTCTCCCTAACTCTGGGGACCGAGAACTTAAGGCACCACACCAGGATGCCAAGCATCTCAGAGCTCTGTGCCTGATTTCAGTAATATCAGGGCAGATCAGCAGGCTTAGCTGCCTGGCAGAGATTCTACAGGACACTGGAGGTCATTTTACCAGTCTAATGGACTTGCCCAAACTCTGTGATTCCCTTCCCTTGCCTTGAGAACAGCAACCAATTGGATATTTTTCAACTCTCATAGAAAGGAGAATGAAAGAAATATCTTTTCTGGGACTTCTTTGGTGGTCCAGTGGTTAGGACGCAGCACTTTCACTGCTGAGGGCCTGGGTTCAATTCCCGGTTGCTGAAATAGATCCCATAAGCCACATTGCATGGCCAGGAAAAAAAAAAAAAAAAAAAAGTGATACTTTCTCTGCATGAAGAATCACTCTCTGCAAAAGGTATAATCAGCTCACTTCCAGCCTTTGTTTTACATGAACTCAGGAACTCAAAGGGGCAGAGCCAGGCTGAAAGAGCCTACCTCTGATGATGAGGCATTTCTTAGCCATCCTTGTAGGAAAGTGGATAGCCTGAGAGCTGATGGGTACCCCAAAATTTAAATGTGGAGTAGAGAAACTTTGTTCCAGCTATAGGCTTTAGTTCTCAATTTCTGAAAACCATATATCCTCCTACTTGGGGCCTCCTAACTTCCATCTTAAGTGAGTTTTTTTATCTTTAACTTCATGGACTCTGTCTCTGTCCCAGGCCTACTTCAGACCATGAAAATGACAGATGCCACCGATCTGGCTTTTTTCATACCCATCTGACCATCTGACCAAAATCTGCAACACTGAAAAACCACGTATCAAATATCTGATAATGTTGAAGAAAGGAAAAGAAAAACTAAAGCTGTCATCATAAGGGCACATTTACAAATGTGGGGACGACCAAGGATGAGATGGCTGGATGGCATCACGGACTCGATGGACCTGAGTCTGAGTGAACTCGGGAGTTGGTGATGGACAGGGAGGCCTGGCGTGCTGCGATTCATGGGGTCACAAAGAGTCGGACACGGCTGAGCGACTGAACTGAACTGAACTGAAGATGTAAAATGTAAATGTGTCCAAATGTAAGATGAAACAGCTAAGCTGAGGCAATCACTTAGCTATCTTTGGATCAGCATACACAATTTTGAGAAAATGAGAGTTGCTGGACCATCCACTTGAAGTAACCTATAATATTTATATTTAAATACTGTGACATCATTCTAACTTAGTATTTTATTAATACAACCTAAGAGTGATGATGAAATTTATGAGAAGATACAGTTCCTGAGGACAGGAACCAAGGAACTAATTCTATTCCCCCTTCTTTCCATCTTTTCTACCTTCCTCCCCTACCCTCTTTTTCTTCTGGCCACACCATGAGGCCTGAGGGAGTTCCCTGACCAGGGATTGAACCCAGGCCACAGCAGTGAAGACACCGAATCCTAACCACTAGACCACCAGGAAACTCCTCCTTGTTCCCTTTCTTATTTATCATTTCTTCCTTTGTTTCTCTCTTCTGTCCTTAGTATATGGCATAGGCCTCGCCCATCATAGGTGTTTAGTGCATGTCTGTCAAATTAAACAAAAATGCAATGTACTATTTATTTACCAGAAATAAATATGATACAATAGGCCCCATGAACACTGAATTGTCAGCTTCCTAATGACAGTCTGGGCAGTTGCACCAAAACCTACAGGGGCCACATCCTGTAGCTATCCTACCTCTGTGCATTGTTCATCTGGCTTGCTGATTGATCGATTCTGCCACCACAATCTCTTATCAGTTCTACAGGCATATTGAAGAGGAAATAAATCTGCCCCTCAGTAGGATATATCTCCCTTTCCTTCCTTTTAATCTTTCCTCTCCCACAGCCAAAGAATTAGGCTTCTAAAGTCGTCTCAGCCCTTATAATCCTCCAATTCTGTTACTTCCCCAGGTGTAATTTTCACAATCACATAAGTCATTATCACACCTCTGTCCAGGGTTTCCTGCAATTCTTTCTCTCCAGTTTCCATGTACACATTATGAATTACTTACTGCTACCACAGTTGAACCTACAGCACTCCATCCACTGAGTTATTTTGTGGATTTTAGGGCTCTGTGGATTTACAAGGAAGTAGTGCTCAAGGCACAAATTGGTCAAGAAGCCGAAACCTTGTAAAAATTAGATCAATAATGTTTCTAAAAATTCTACATAAAGAATGACTTACTGGTCCTTGAGGTTAATAAGAAACTGAGATTCAATTCTGAAGAAATCAGGAAAGTAACAAACAACAGATGCATTCAATACTAGAGACAAAGCAAAAGGAGAGAAAGGATTAACTGGAACAGAAACCCAGAGACAAATTTTTTTTTTTTCTCTATGTATCCATTACTGCCCTGAAAATAGGTTCATCAGTACCAAAAATATTTTTTTTTTCCTCTATGTCTCCATTACTGCCCTGAAAATAGGTTCATCAGTACCATCTTTGTAGATTCCATATAGAGAGAGATGCATTAATTTATGATGTTTTTCTCTTTCTGACTTACTTCACTCCGTATAATAGGCTCTAGATTCATCCACCTCATAGACTTATGGATTTATGGACCCAGGAAAGGGGGAGAGGAAGGAGAGGGTGGGACAAACGGAGAGAGTAGCATGGAAACAAATACACTGACATGTAAAATAAATAATAACCAATGGGAATTTGCCGCATGACTCAGGGAACTCAAACCAAGTCTCTGTAACCACCTAGAGGAGTGGGAAGGGGTGGGAGGTGAGAGGGAGGTTCAAGAGGGAGGGGACATATGTGTACCTATGACTGATTCATGTTGATGTACTGCAGAAACCAATGCAATATTATAAACTAATTATCCTTCAATTAAAAAGAAATTTTGTAAAGAAAATAAGAAGTGATTGAAATTGTTACGGTTCTTGGCCAACTAGGGTGTGGAATAGGACTGAACAAAAAAGTATGGAACATGAACAAGAGTATGAGGCAGGAGGAGGCTTGGGAATTGAGACATGACACCTCAGTGTTCTCAAGTGAGTCATGATATACCTGCTGCTGCTGAGCTCTGCCATCTCAGCCTGACTCCCTAACACCCCACATCAATTCCCCTATTCCACATGGAGACCTTTGGTTGCCACTCTGTCCTGCTCTGATCTTTCCTGTGGTCTTAGAAAACATGTTTGTAATGCCAGACTGGGATAAGAGCTGTATTTCGTCATCATGACATTGACTGATTTCACCAGTATTTAATCAATATGTGTGCTCTGCTAAATGTATCCTGGACCACTCACAGGAGTTAAGAAAATCAAAACACAAAAAATAAAAACAAAGTTGTATACTCAAAAGTAAAGCTCAGTTTAAAAAAATAAATTAAACTGGTGCTTAGAAAAGCTGAAAAGTGTTTGTACTTTGGTATTGATGTTTTCTGCACAAAGCCTTATTATTTTTTTTTTCACGGAAATGAATGATATAAACAACTGTCACTTGTCATTATAACAAATAGCTCCCATTGATGGTTAGCTGCAATTGTGTTTTCTTAGTTCTAATGCTTTGGGGGAAAAAAAGGAAATGGCTAGAACTCATAAAAGTAACATTTGGTTTTAAAGTTATAAAATTGTTGAGTCAAGATATTTTTAGTAAAATTAGTTCCATCACACCAAAGGTGTAAACCCAAATTCTGGCACATAAGCAGATGTGTGTGGCTATGTTCCAAATAATTGAAGAAAAAAAATTTTCAAACATAAATAGCCAAGCTACTCATAACTCCCTGCTTCTCTTTATTTTCATCTTGACTGAAGTTGAGTTCTGCACTCCAACTCTTGCTTAACATTTCATTTTTCTTATGGATTCCAAAAAAGAAGTGAGTTATTATAAAAATGTCTAATTCTAAAATTGGATGAAATTGACTTGAGAATGTAGCTTTCTTTCTTAATATTAATAGGTTCTTGTACTTATTTTTTAAGATGTCATGAAAAAAACAGAAACCATTTACACAGTTTACAAATCAGAAATGTAATGCATGATTTTTATCTTCAGAGAGCTTTAATCCAGTTGGAAATATCAGACAAGTAAGTACATGTGATAAAGTTATATTGTTAGACACTGACTTGCAGGTGGAGTGTGTATACATTTTACATATTCACAAAATAAGATAGTTAAGGTTTGTAGCAATGTTGGAAGCATTCATGTAGATATAGAACTTAAACTAGACCTCATAAGTTGTAGAATTTGTCCTGCATACATGTGGCTAGGTTTATCTTGTTTTACCAGAAAGGAAAAAAGGCAGAAAAAGTGGTTCCCTTGATGAGCAAAAGAAACAATATAAAGACAATTTGTGCCATTATTAAACAAACCTAGGAGCCATGACAATTGGAATACATCAGGAAATTATTTTCTTGCCTGTTTTAATCTTCAGTGACTTGGTTACAAAGGCTCTGTGAAATACAAAGGCTCTGTACAGTCTCACTCTCCAGTAGTCAAGAGATAACGGATTGGAAAGGAAGATTACCCATAAAGCCCTTAAAGAAAAGAGATCACCACCCTGATATGATCAAATGCAGGGATACTGTGCCAGTCAAAAAATTTCAGAAAGCTCAAACGACAGAGTTCTAAGTCCCAAGAAGTTACTTTCATTTCCTCTGCAAATCTAGTCCTTAAATGTTCTGTATACCATGATGTATAGTCATTCCAAAGAAATTCTGCCTAATTTGGCCCAATTCTGAAAGAAAGCCCCCATGATTTCAGCCAGATGGACAACCAAAACAATTATAAGATTAATTCAGTTGCAACTGTAAAGTGGTAAGTCACTTCAGGCAAGTCTGGGCAGTAATGGAAAAGAAGTAGACAGAAGTGTTCACTCTTTCCAAAGGAGATAATCAAGTTGCTAGAATGTAATAAATTGCTTTTAGTATACATTGGGGCCTTATTATCTTTTATTTCTTTTTGAAAATTAATTTGTATTTTATTATTATTTTTTATTTTTATTTTTTAAATTAATTTTTATTTTTTAGTTTGTTTTGCTTTACAATACTGTATTCATTTTGCTATACATTGACATGAATCAGCCGCGAGTGTACATGAACTCCCAATCCCGACCCCACCTCCCTCCCCCACTCCCCACACCATCTCTCTGGATTATCCCCGTGCATCAGTTCCAAGCATCCTGCATCCTGCATCGAACCTAAACCGGTGGTTCGTTTCACTCATGATATCATACATGTTACACTGCCACTCTCCCAAATCATCCCACCCTCTCCCTCTCCCACAGAGTCCAAAAGGCTGTTCTATACATCTGTGTCCTTTTGCTGTTTCACGTACAGGTTTATCATTACCATCTTTCTATCCATATATATGTGTAAGTATACTGTATTGGTGTTTTTCTTTCTGGGTTACTTCACTCCATATAATCAGCTCCAGCTTCATCCACCTCATTAGAACTGATTCAATGGAGAACAGTGTGGAGATTCCTTAAAAAATTGCAAATAGAACTGCCTTATGACCCAGCAATCCCACTGCTGGGCATACACACTGAGGAAACCAGAATTGAAAGAGACACGTGTACCCCAATGTTCATCGCAGCACTATTTATAATAGCCAGGACATGCTAGATGTCCATCAGCAGATGAATGGATAAGAAAGCTGTGGTACATATACACAATGGAGTATTACTCACCCTTATTATCTTTTAATTTCATGCAGAGGGTATTTTTATTCTGTACTTGATCCTATTATAAGTGCCTACACCAGAGGGCCCAATCAAATCTTTATTCTCATATGCACAGAATGAAGAGAAGAAGAAAACACAATCTTAGTTCCTAGTCAATGTAAGGATGGTCTGTGTGCTATGCTGTGCTTAGTCGCTCAGTTGTGTCCAACTCTTTGTGACCCCATGGACTATAGACCAACCAGGCTCCTCTTTCATGCAATTCTCCAGGCAAGTATACTGGAGTGGGTTACCATGCCCTCCTCCACGGGATCTTTGCAACCCAGGGATCAAACCCAGGTCTCCCACATTGTAGGTGGATTCTTTACCAGCTACACCACCAGGGAAACCCAAGAATACTAGAGTGGGTAGCCTATCCCTTCTCCAGGGGATCTTTCTGACCCAGGAATGGAACCAGAGTCTCTTGCCTTGCAGGAGGATTCTTTACCAGCTGAGCTACCAGAGAAGCCCAAGGATGGTTTAACCAAGAACAAAACCATTGAGAAACATTTTTAAAAAACAGCCTCAACACTTCTAAGAATTTCACATTAAGGCAATTCTTTGCAATTCTTTAGACAAATTTGAACTACCCAAAACAGTGAAGATGGGAGAGACAGAAAGTAAGAGAAGTTTAGGATAAAAGATGTAAAGGAAAGGAAAGAAGACCTTCTGTCTAATTAAAAACACCTCTCTGAATCATCCCTATGCACCAGCCCCAAGCATCCTATATTAAAAATAAATAAATAAATAATTTTGGGGAAAAAAAAAAAACCTATGCCCCCGCCTTATCCTACTCACCTCCTCTGGGCTGCATCCCATGAAATTCCTCCTCTCCCTCCCTTTCATTGGCCCTTTCCAATCAACATACAAATGGTAGCAAACAACTCTAAGCATTCATCTGCTTAATGAACTTGTTTGCTGAAATAGAATATAGAGAAAAGTGCACAAATCATAAAAGGAATTTTCAGAGTGAATGCACTAGTGTAAACACCATCCAGATCAATAAGTAGAAGGTTACCAACACCCTAGAAACCTCCATTTTTGCCCCACCAGGGATTCCCTCTCCCAAAGATAACCACTATGCTGACCCCTAACACAATTGGTTAACTTTGCCTATTTTACAATTCTCTCTAAATTGAATTAATCCATATATTCTCTCTTGTGTCTGGTTTCTTGGATCAATATTGTGCTTATGAAAAATATCCATGTTGTTGCATGCATGTAGCTTTGCCCATTAATTCTCATTGCTGTATAGTATCCTCAGTTCAGTTGCTCAGTCATGTCCATCTCTGTGACTCCATGGACTGCAGCAAGCCAGGCCTCCCTGTCCTTCACCAACTCCCAGAGTTTACTCAAACTCATGTCCACTGAGTTGGTGATGCCATCCAACCATCTCATCCTCTGTCATCCCCTTCTCCTCCTGCCTTCAATCTTTCCCAGCATCAGGGTCTTTTCCAATGAGTCAGTTCTTCAAATGAGTCAGTTTGAAAATCAGTTCTTTCAAATGAGTCAGTATAGTATCCTACTATATGAATAATCTACAGTGTATTTCATACATGACAGAGATTTATTTCCAGCAGGAACTGTAAAATAGGGCTACCAGGAACATTCTTGGCTGACATATACATCCATTTTGGGGGATAGAGACCTGAGAGTAGCATTTCTGTATAACAGTGTGCACACATTCAGCTTCAGTGGATACTGTCAGTTTTCCAAAGTAAATGGATTTAGTGACTCTCCCACTAGCAATATACGAGAGATCCAGTTGTTCCACATCCTCTCCAAAACTTGGTATTTTCAACTTTTATGTAATGGTGGTTATTCTGGCACAGGTGTAGAGATATCTAATTACAGTTTTAATTTACATTTACCTGACAAGTAATGAGATTGACCAACTTTTCCCAGGCTAATTGATCATTCAGATATGAAGGATCTGTTCAAATATTTTGTCCATGATTCTCTCTGGGGTGCCTGCTTCCTATTTCTCTTTACATACTGTAGATATATTTCTCCCAATGCCCCTCTCTCTCCATTCCTTTCATATATATACACATATATGCATGTATATATAACAATTATATTTCATATATAAAGTATTATATAATTTATAATACATAATATATACATACATAGTATATATTATTATATTTAGTTCACTTCAGTCACTCAGTCATGTCTGACTCTGCAACCCCATGGACTGCAGCACGCCAGGCCTCCCTTTCCATCACCAACTCCTGGAGTTTACCCAAATTCATGTCTATTGAGTCAGTGATGCCATCCAACCATCTCATCCTTGGTCATCTCCTTCTCCTATCTTCAAACTTTCCCAACATCAGGGTCTTTTCAAATGAGTCAGTTCTTCGAATCAGGTGGCCAAAGTGTTGGAGTTTCAGCTTTAGCATCAGTCCTTCCAATGAATATTCAGGACTGATTTCCTTTAGGATGGACTGGTTGGATCTCCTCACTGTCCAAGAGACTCTCAAGAGTCTTCCCCAACACCACAGTTCAAAAGTGTCAATTCTTTGGTGCTCAGCTTTCTTTAGAGTCCAGCTCTCACATCCATACTGGAAAAACCATAGCTTTGACTAAATGGACATTTCTTGGCAAAGTAATGTCTCTGCCTTTTAATATGCTGTCTAGGTTGGTCATAACTTCTCTTCCAGGAGCAAGCATCTTTTAATTTCATGTCTACAGTCACCATCTGCAGTGATTTTGGAACCAAAAATAAATAAATAAAGTCTGTCACTATTTCCATTGTTTTCCCATCTATTTGTCATGAAGTGATGGGACCAGATGCCATGATCTTAGTTTTCTGAACTATACCTATATAAAAGATCTTCTATACTGTAACTTTTCTTTAAATACTCTAAATAGTGTCCTTTGAGAAAGAGAAGGGTTTCATTTTAATGGAGTCCAAGTTATAATTTTCCTTCATGTTTAGTGATTTTATGTTCTGTTTAAGACCTTTTTTTAACCTACTGTAGTGTCAAGAAAATATTGCCCTGTTTTATTCTAGAAATGTTGGTTTCATTTAAGTGGCTTAAATCTCCCTGTGGCTGTAACTCCTACGCCTTCCCTTCACAGTAAACTTCACAAAATACTTGTCTATATTTCCCACCTTCTTGTCTTTAAAAATAAGCTTACTCTTGATTGTCCCTCCCCACCCCACTATTCCAATAAAAGTATTCTCTCCAGGCTAATCCATATCTCCTTAGTCCAAACAGGAAGTTTTCCATTAAACTTTCTCCTTAAAAATTTCAGAATTCCATTTCATCTATATCTACAACTTACTTCAACTCATTGCTTCTCAGTCTACTTCATGGGCTCCTTCTCCTCTAATGTTTTAAACATACAAATTCAACATGCACAAAGCTGTACTATATACTAGACACCATACTTCTTATATGGTGCTGAGCAAAAATACATAGTCCCTGATTTCATGGAGATTAGTATCTGGAGGGAGACACAAACATTAATCAAATAATTACCATGATGAATATTTAATTGCAATCCAGGATCAAAGCTGTGAAAACAATATAAGGGCTCAGGAAACTGTGGCCTGTGGGCTAAATATGGCCACTGATGGTATTTGTAAATAAAATTTTGTTGAAATACAGTTATGTCTCTTCATTTACATATTGTGTATGGTTGCTTTCAAACCACAGCAACAGAGATGAGTAGTTGGACAGTGACCACATGGCTTATAAAGCTTAAAATAGGTCTTTTATAGAAAAGTGGACTTCCCCAGTGACTCAGTGGGTAAAGAATCTGCCTGCAATGCAGGAGCTGCAGAAGATGTGGATTCAATCCCTGGATTGGGAAGATCCCCTGGACAAGGACATGGCAAAGCACTCCAGTATTCCTGCCTGAAAAATCCCATGGACAGAGAAGCATGGTAGGTTACAGTCCAAAGGGTTGCAAAGAGTTGGACACAAGCACCTATCTTACAGAAAAACATTTACCACTCCTGGTCTAAAATAAGAAAAGTGAAAGTGTTAGTCGCTCAGTCATGTCTGATTCTTTGCAACCCCATGGACTGTAACCTGCCAGGCTCCTCAAGAATACTGGAGTGAGTAGTCATTCCCTTCTCCAGGGGATTTCCCCAACCCAGGGATCAAACCCAAGTCTCTTGCATTGCAGGCAGATCCTTTACCATTTAAGCTACCAGGAAAGCCTGCATATCAATAAAAAACAAACCCCAGCTGGACATATGCTGGTCAGGAGAGGCCTTCTTTCCTGGGGCACTGGCTCTCGGGTCTCTGGAACAGAGGGTACTTACTAGGCAAAGAGAGAAAAATAAAGCTCTAAATGGAGAAATAGCATGTGGAAGGACCCCATATGGAAAGAAATGTGGCACATTACAAGGACATGAGAGGAAACTGAGGCTGGTGAGACAGCTGGGGACAAGATCATGCAGCTTCTTCTAACTCTCATTAACAATGTTTTCGATTTTTTTCTAATGGAACTTAAGTACTTTTTAAGTACAGCAGGGTAGGGAGGTTTTTGTCATGACTATTCTTCTCCATCTCTAACCTCCTCTGGATTCTTGGGTGTTGGTTTTATTTTCAGGCTATTCAAGGTAGCCCCCAACAGCTCCTAGTTAACAGCTTCCAGATTCAAGTTCAGGAAAAAGAGAAATTTCTTCCCCCCACCAGATTAAATAGGGCTTCCCTAATGTCTCAGCAGTAAAGAATCTGCCTGTAATGAGAAGACCTAGGTTCAATCCCTGGGTCAGGAAGATCCCCTGGAGAAAGGCAAGCAACAATTCTCCAGTATTCTTGCCTGGAGAATGCCATGGACAGAGGAGCCCGGCAGGCTGCAGTCCACAGGGCCGCAAAGAGTCAGACACAACTGAAGTGATTAAGCACGCATGCCCGCAACAGCTCAAATACGCCCTGTTTCTTACTATTTTCAGCCACATGCCCACCAGTGAACCAGTTACTGAGGCCAGAGGAATGGAATATGCCAACTGACTGATGCCTGCTTACATAGCGACCCACAGAGGTTCACACTATCAGTGTCGATCCATAAAAGCTAGACAGAGGTAGCAACCCAAAGGAAACATGGGGTATTCTTTGAAAGGGTAAGATGAATGAATGCTGGATGGCAAAACCAAAATACTTTCAACACAAGACAAATAGGGCATCGTTTCCCTTCTCCCTGTGTGTGCTAAGAATATCATATTCATACCTCTGCTTTCAACTACCACCTTTATAATCATCCGTTTATAAATATTTGTCTGTTTGTAGCCCTAAATGCTTTCCTGGTCTCCAAATCCTTTAATCCAACTACTTATTTCACAATTCCACTTGGATATGCTACAGCTTTAGTTTAATAAGAAAAACCAATTAATTACCTACCTGTCAGACCTACTCTTCCTTCTGTATTCTTTGTCTTACCCAGATCAGAATCTAAAGGATTATTCTACACTCCTTCTTGAATCTTATCAAATTGTCTAATCAATCAACAATCACCACTCTCTATTTAAAATTCTTCAAATGATGTCTGCCACCTTCAGAATAAAATTCAACTATCCTATGAAGATATTCAAGATGCCTCCCAAGGTTCCTGCTTCTCCTGAAGAAATATATACCCTTCTCCTCAAAAGTCTTTCTTTCCTCTGTCCTTCTGCCCATACTTTCCCCTCTTTCTAAGATGCCAGTTCTTCCTTCTTCACATGGCCAACTCTTGTTGCTTATTCTAGAATAAGCTTAAGTCTCATTTTCCTGGGAAACAGAACCAGAATCATAGTAAGTCTAGTCCTCTTCCCCTGCGCCCTCATAATACCCACATGACACCTCTCTGTCTCAAAATCCATCCTGCTGCCATAGTTTATTCCTCAGGCTATTCCAGGTAGACCCCAACAGCTCCTAGTTAACATTATTCAGATTCAAATTCAGAGGAAAGAGAAATTTCCTCCCCATAACAGCTCTCAGAGTCTGCCATCTCTCTGAAGGGTAAGGATGTATCTTATCTTATCAGCATGACCTAGTAAGTACCTGGCGCATAATAAACACTCATTGAAGAATTCTACTCTGGTCAACTAGAGAAAGAAATTACATTTTTGAAGAAAATTTCATTGATGGAAATTAAAAAATTCAATATGAAACTATATGGGACTGAAAGAGCAAGTAAATCAAAGTAAATAGTTAATTAGCATTTTAAAAATCCTTTTTTGACCTTCTCCGCTCACTTCTTTTCTAGCATATGATGTCCATTCCCAGAGAAGATGTTTAATAAAAGATTTCAACCATAAAATAAATCACAGAGAACAACTTTATGCTAAAGGAGTGTCTACTCTCGTCTCCATAAAATGCCTCATTTAGGCAGGACACCCCAAATGAGCCCATTATTTAGTAATTAGTGATCAAAAATCTTTAGGCAGATATAAGATGGTAAAATTTATGGTAAGTACACTAACATTTACTGATGTTAGTAATGTAAGTAAATAATAGAAAGCAGCTTATAGAACTATCTCCAGGTTTAAGAAAATTTCAGTGGGGTTCATGGAATTCCTTTTTTGGTCTCAGGACTTTTAGAAGCTAATTTCTGCCCATAACAAACACTCTCTCCTTGTATTTTTTCTATTTATTTTTCTTACACAATTTAAATACAATTTCCTTTAACGTTATCTTATTTTTTCAAGTATTATATTCCCTTATACAGTTATATTTCTAATATGTACTAGACATCCTTCCCCCTGCAGACACAATGGAGAAAAAAATCAACACAAGTTCTGCTCTTATAATGTTATAGTCTAAGGGGGAAACGAAGCCATTAAATAAATAATCGCGCACACACACACACACACACAGAGACTAAAAAACAGAATACTTACTGTAACGTGTTTTAAAAAAATTACAGATATTTATAGCAAGCATTTGAGTTACTAAGGGAAGTAAGTGAAGGCTTCCTTGAAGAAAAGATACTGGGCTTGGGATCTGAAAATGAAGGCATTTAATTAGCTAAAGGGAAACAAAGCTGGGAGAAAGCAGAGAACTTTTCAAGCAGGAAAATATCATGTGCAAAGGCTTTGAGACAAGGAGCAGGGTATATGCAAAGGACAAAATAAAAACAAAATTAATCCTAAATTCCCACTAAGTACAATTTTTCAAAGATGGGAAGCAATAGGATTTAGAGGAGATACTGAATTGGAAATATATAAATATGAACTGAATCCTAGTTCTTCCTTTCAATTTATTGTATGACTCATAAAAAGAACAGTCTTTATGTACTTGCCTTCCCAAATGTGTAAAGTGGACTAGACTATGGTTTTCACCATAACCCTGAGAGTATATTGTAATTCAGATTTAGAGGGAAACCACCCTGGGCCAATGTCAAGTATTATTATTGATGATATTTTGTCCTATTGGATTTTTAACTAAAAGTAGCTTTCCAGAATGTTAGCTTTCATATAACTTTCCTCATACCAGCAATACTGCTGCTGCTGCTGCTAAGTCATTTCAGTCGTATCTGACTCTGTACAACCCCAAAGATGGCAGCCCACCAGGCTCCCCCATCCCTGGGGATGGCAAGAACACTGGAGGGGGTTGCCATGTCCTTCTCCAATGCGTGAAAGTGAAAAGTGAAAAGTGAAAATGAAGTCGCTCAGTCATGTCCGACTCTTAGCAACCCCATGGACTGCAGCCCACCAGGCTCCTCCTCCCATGGGATTTTCCAGACAAGAGTACTGGAGTGGGGTGCCATTGCCTTAGCAATAAAGATTCATAAATTGATGTGAAAGGTCTAAGGGATCTTTTTACAGACAGTAATGTTTTCTTAATTTTATTTTAAATGGCCAGTTGCTAACCAGGTGACGTGAATAATCAACTGTAGAACATAAGCATGAGTCATGAGAAACTTAATCTGTTTGTTAATGATTGAATTGTAATATGCTGAGAAACAAGGCTGAATTACGATTTTTCAGATTTTGTCATGGATAGAAACAGAAAATCTATTTATTTAAGTGAAATATAAACATAGAAAATAAGCTCTGGGAGGGGAAATATAGTGAGTCTACTTTAAAGCAAGTTTAACTGGGAACCAATGGAGATCCAAATAGAGTTATAAAGTTAGAGAAGTAGCATGGGAGCTGCTTGAGAGGCCTGGAATAGAGTTAAGAGGTAGGAATCAGGAATCATCAGTTCTTAGGCAGAAGTTATAATTTCAGGAGTGAAGATACTGTCATTTCAGATGAAGTGTCCAAGAAAGTTCTAATGGCTCATATGCCACTCTGAGTTGTAGTTGGAAAAATATGATTAAATGCACTTCAAAGTGAATACATAAAGAAAACTTTTCAAAGAGCCAAAGGAATAAATGTTAAAATGGATAAAATATCTTTGAACAAATCAGAATATTTCCAGTTTAAGTGAAACTGTTTTGTGTAAGTAAATGTCGAGTTGGTGGCAGCTCTCTCTCTACAGCATATGGGATGGGGGCTATTGTAGCAAAAGGAGTGTAAGTTCTGTCGTTCACTGTGACTGCAGTAATGTCTACAGTGTACAATCCTCACAACACTTCTGGGAAAGGAAGCAAAAAAAAGTGGTCTCAACAGCAAATATGAGCCACAAGCACTTAAAAATCTTTGGCATTAGGGAAGCCACTACCCTAGACTTGCTTATTCCAGGCTTTGTGAATATATAACTAAATCTGCAGACTCTTTGATACAGCTTCTCATTCTAAGTAGTCTCTTCTGAGTGCAAGTTTTAATGCTTAAAGATAGGCACATTACAGAATCAATAACAGACTGGCACAACTAGATAATGTGTGCTAATTTCACTAATATTTCCTGAATCATCTTATCCTGATGCTAGGAAAGATTGAAGGCAAGAGGAGAAGAGGATGACAGAGGATGAGATAGTTGTATAGCATCACCAGATCAACAGACATGAGTTTGAGCAAACTCAGGGAGATGGTGAAGGACTGGGAAGCCTGGTGTGCTGCAATCCATAATGTTGCAAAGATCTTACAACAAAGACCGCTACAACTTAGCGACTGCACAACAATGAATTATTCCAGGTATTGGGAACCAGAGCTAATTTCATGGTAGTGGAGGCCCCTGCTTCCATGCAGCATATATTCTATGCAATTAGTTTTGCTTGTGAGTAAACTGAGTTTTAATATTCTGTATCTGAGGAGCATTTATCTCAAACTTCACCAGAGCTGTTTAAAAGTACTACTAATGCATATATATGGAATTTAGAAAGATCGTAATGATTACCCTGTATGCGAGACAGCAAAAGAGACACAGATGTATAGAACAGTCTTTTGGACTCTGTGGGAGAGGGAGAGGGTGGGATGATTTGGGAGAATGGCACTGAAACATCTATAATATCATATAAGAAATGAATCACCAGTCCAGATCGGATGCAGGATACAGGATGCTTGGGGCTGGTGCACTGGGATGACCCACAGGGATGGTACGGGGAGGGAGGTGGGAGGTGGGTTCAGGATGGGGAACACGTGTACACCCATGGTGGATTCATGTTGATGTATGGCAAAACCAATACAATATTATAAAGTAATTAGCCTCCAATTAAAATAAATACATTTATATTTTAAAAAGTACAATTAAAAAAAGTAGTCATCTATTGTTAATGATTATGTAAAATAAGAAATTTTAAAATACTTTGCTCTTTAAGAGCTCTAGGGGAAAAAGCTATCCATTAATTTGATTTGGGGAAGGAGAGGAAATCTGAAATACTCTTAGGATGAGTAAGATTTAATCAAATAAACTTTTCAGTATTGACAACTACTCCTATTCCAACAAACAACATTACAACACTTTTTCTCTTAAGCTATACCTCTACAACAGAGTTTAAAAAGGCTGTCGTGCAGAATTACACTGACTTTTTCTCCCAGTTACCTTCTAAAGCTGACCCAAAATGCCTTCGGAGAATTTACACTTGAAGTTTGATCTATTAATGAAAACAAAACACTATAGCTATTTTTTTTCTCCATCATTCTACAATTTTCTCCCTGACAAGACATTAAATTAAAATTCATTTAAAGTCAATAATCGTATTTGGTCCCAAAATCAAAAAAATATATTTTAAGACTCCTTGGTAATTTAAATTAACATATCTCAGCTTCCCAGTTTATTTTTTTTAATATAAATTTATTTATTTTAATTGGAGGTTAATTATTTTACAATATTGTATTGGTTTTGCCCTACATCAACATGAATCCACAAAATTATATTGTGTATTGTCCTAAATGAAGATTTCTCATCATGGCTCTGTTTACACCTTGGACTGAATAATGTTTTAGTGTGTTGTTGTTTGTATGTCTGTGTGTTGGGGTGGGAGAGGACTGGCTTGTGCATTGGAAGATGTTTAGCAGTATCTCTGGCATCCACTCACTAGTTGCCAGTAGCATCTCCCAGTTACAACAACCAAAAAGGTCTCCAGACATTGCCACTTATCCTCTGGGGAAGGGGGCCAAATTACCTCTGATTGAGAATGATTATCCTACATTAGAAGTCTCTATATTGTTGATAAAGGTGTAGTTTACAAAATCTGCCAGTGACTGAAGACCTAAGATTTTAGGCACATACAGAAAGTTTTGCCCCAATTTTAAAACTTATTTACTATTCTACTCATTTAAATTTATGTCACATATTAATTATAGATAATAACATTGCAGAAGAAGCGTGAAAAACTAATTATAATTTATGGGAATTAATGTTCTATATGGTATTAGGCTGTAGAAATTGTACACAGACACGATGTGGAAGGCAGGTGATTTTATAGCTTCTAACAAAGAAAGAAACATCAGAATGAAGATCTAACTATGAACAGCATGATTGGAGAATTAACATTAGGTGCATTTGCTAACTATTGATTCAATTTTAATGTGTTTTATTGTGAGTGGGAAGCAATATTGTATGAATATTAATAAAAATCATTTGTGTTCCTTCTTGCTTAAGAGCTTTCCTCTTGTTAAATGTAGAAAACATAATGTGTAACTCTAGAAAGCTGCCATTTCCATTATTGGAATTTTTCTCATAAAGAGCAAAACTGATTAAACTTTTATTCTCTGTAAAAAACTTCTGAAAGCCTAGCAAAGAAACTTGCCTTCATAAAATTTGTTTTGCCAGGAAAGAGCAGATTTAAAGTAGTAGGAAATTGGGAGGAAAGGATGAGTTAGGCACATCAGGTTGGAAATCTGAAATATCTATGTAAATATTTATTTAAATGTTGCTGACCCAAGGAGTCTCAGGGCACTGTCCCAATACTGAGATTGCCAGCTCACACGACAGCTGGTGGTGGCTAAAATCAAATGTTAGGGACTATGGCAGAGCTGTCACCAAAAACAAATTTAGCCAAACCCAGGCTCAGAACCTAAACTCAAACTTAACAAAGCCCAGGAGTCTGTTTCAATTAGAAATACAGCCCAAGTTGAAACTGGAACATGTGATCCATAGAATACAAGGCCTTTCTTGCAGCATCCAAACCAACACCTTAATGGTTCTCTTAAAATTCTAAATTCATTTTTAATACTTAATTCCTCTATGTATACATTTGACTACAGCAAGGTTAACAATAGGCTTCCCAAGTGGCGCTCGGTGGTCAAGAACGCACCTACCATTGCAGGAGACATAAGAGATGCAGGTTAGATGCCTGGGTCTGGAAGATCCCCTGGAGGAGGAAAAGGCTACTTACTCCAGTATCCTTGCCTGGAGAATCACACAGACAGAGGAGCCTGGCAGGCTACAGTCCACAGGGTCGCAGAGTCGGACACGACTAACGTGACAATACACACATACTATGTTAATAATACTGAATAATAACAATAGCAATGATGTCATGTCAGAAGTAAAATTCATGCAGGAAATGTATGTGTGTGTTTATCTTAATCCTTAGAATGAGAAAAACACTACAAAGCAACTACAAAACTATTTGCAAACTGGCTAAACCCTATTTCACTCAACAGGAACAAGAAAACATTTTGATGAAGTAAACTGGTGAGATTCCAGGCCTGGGGGCTCTGTGTGAGCTCCCTGTGTATGGAAAGATTATTTAATAATCCCCCAAAGTCAAGTGAGGCCATTTTTATTTGACATCAAGACTGTGAGGTATTTGTGTGGACTGTGTAGTAGAACACGGAGGGGGGGGGGGGGGGGCAAAAAA
>SJXQ01008706.1:95165-133457 GCA_006408695.1 Aepyceros melampus | reverse complement strand
ATTATACAGAGTGAAGTAAGCCAGAAAGAAAAACACCAATACAGTATACTTACACATATATATGGAATTTAGAAAGATGGTAATGATAAACCTGAACGCAAGACAGCAGAAGAGACACAGATGTATAGAATAGCCTTTTGGACTCTGTGGGAGAGGGAGAGGGTGGGATGATTTGGGAGAGTGGCAGTGTAACATGTATGATATCATAAGTGAAATGAATCGCCGGTCTAGGTTCGATGCAGGATGCAGGATGCTTGGGACTGATTCACGGGGATAATCCAGAGAGAGGGTGTGGGGCGGGAGGGGGGAGGTGGGGGTCAGGATTGGGAGTTCATGTACACTCGTGGCTGATTCATGTCAACGTATAGCAAAATGAATACAGTATTGTAAAGCAAAACAAAAATAATAATAATAATAAATTTTAAAAATAAATAAATAAAAAAACAATGGTACAAATGAACTTATTTACAAAACAGAAATAGGGTCATACAAGTAGAAAACAAACTTATGGGTACCCAGAGGAAAGCAGGGATGAGGAGGTGGGATAAAGTAGGAGACTGAGATTGACATATATACATTACTATATATAAAATAGATAACTAATAAGGCCCTACTGTATAACACAGGGAACTCAATATTCTGTCATGGCATATAATGGGAAAAGAATCTAAAAAAGAGTAGATACATATATATGTGTAACTGATACACGTTGCTGTATAGCAGAAACTAACACCACATTGTAAATCAACTATATTCCAATAAAATTTTTCTAAATGACTACATGTGGCTATTTCCCCTTCTATCCATAAAACAAAAAAATGAAAGCCCTAAAGCATTTTTAAGTAATGAAAGAAGAGAGTCAGCAATGTCTTGCCATTAAAAGATCCAAAGTATTTTCATTAAAGGAGACACGTTGTTTGGGGTGTTTCCCCCTTTGAACTATTTTACTACTTTGCTATAGTTTGTCTAAGGAGTAGATAGTTGAAACGTTTTGGTGATGAAGCAGAGATTTCCCACTGTAGTTACTAGAGAAGCTCTTTATTAAGAATGCTGGAAGTACCACGTTGTGCTACCTACTTAAGTCCAAGAAGTAAAACAGCTTCCTGAGGCATCAAGCTTTCCCTCTGCTCAGGTTAGTGTGATCTCCACGATTCACACTGCAAATCAAAGCCACTCGTATTTTGCAAGTGCCCCTGAGAAATATCTTTTTGCTGCCATCTTCAAAGGGAACAAGAAAGGATTTGCCCTAAATTGTTGCATCAGTGGCTCCTTGGCAATACAAAACACAATATTACTTTCTTCTCTCTTTAGAGATATCTCAAATCACTGGATTCTCTGCTTCTTAGCAGTTCTATTGCAAAGTTTATCAGTGTAGCAAAGTGAAATGAATGTTTATCTATGGAAACAAACTCTGGGCTCCCTCCCTTATAGATGAAGGATCATCTCTAAGTGCTTTGTCAGTTAAGGGAACACCAAAGAATGTTCCTATTAAAACTTCATTGAGGTGTTTGCCAATGTTTCCAGAACGACATTTTTTAAATCTTATTTCACCAGAATTCTTTTTTTAAAGCTACTTTATAGCTTTCAATATAATCTGGAAAGATTTTCACCCAATATTTGGAAAATGAAGTCTTTTGGGGAAAGGAAGAGAGTGCAAAATGTCCAATAATATTTTATATGATATCAGCATAAGTATAGACTCTCAGATGGGACTCAACTGAACCCAGAACAGGGGCCCCAGAATAGAAGTGGGTTGGAGAGATAAGACTTTTGTTTGAAGATCACATTTAAAGCATGACTCCAGGAAAACAGATTGCCAGTCCTTCTCCCTGGCCACCTCATTTCCCCAGGAGTATTTGGCAGGCTGCACACGGACCCAGTAATGGGATAGTTGGACCTTTGTATTTACCCTTTGATACTGTTTAGAGGGTGATAATTAAAGAAAGGTTGGTTTACATTTCTGAAGCAATCCAAGGCACGGGAATTTTTCAAGCCCTGGAAATACATACTTACATATTCTGAACTTAATCACACTGGGATTAATGTGGCAGCAAATTAAATCAGTCCATACCACTTTCCTTGGATGGAATGAAAACATTGGCATCACTAGTCAAACTAATATATCTTTGGTCTTGAGTCACTGATTTACTTGAAGTCTGGAATATTTACATTGGATGTATGAACAATATAAATGAAAAAGCAGTTGCACATAGGGGCTAACAAACATCAATAATTTAATTATTTTCCTCCACAGCAGATAGACAGAAATAACTTAAGGGGCCAGTGGGAACATTAAAGTAAGCTTTTCCCTCTTGACTAATAAATCTGATGAAAATACCTCACCTTTGCCAGGGCAGTATTCCTAGAAAAGCTTTCCTAAGCCCAAGTAAGTTTAACACTCCTTCAAATTTCATGGTATAATCATGTGTAAAGACTTCTCTATAAATTCATAATTCTCCAGTGAGGGACAGGGAAAAAAACTTGCCTTTGGTCTGTAAAGAATGGAGGTTTAACCCAATGTAGGGGTCAGTCCTAGAGGGTAATCTCCCAGCTCTTCCACTTAGCTTTTGTACACCACTCTACAAAGATTCTAATACCCTCTCTGTCCTTGGGAACAACTAAATGACTTTCCAAAGACCATAAATACCAGTTGGGGAAATTTGTATTCAGAGGAGTTAAAAAAAATGGAAATGGATTTGAGAGGCATAATAACATCTGCTAGGTTTGGAAAATATGATTTTCCTCAAGTCATTTTGTGTAATTCACATCCAAGCTTAGAATAATGTTCCAATTTAATAGGCTGTGTTGTGGTTCCAGCTATATTTTATTTTTAAACTGTAACTGGTTTTACATATAATTTTACTAATCTTTACAGAACTTTCTATCTATTTTAATAAAAATTAAATAAATTTACTTTGGCACTTTTTGATCGGAAAAAAATATGAATAATTTCTACTTGTAAAAGAGCAGAGAGTTATTAGCTAGCACACAATTGAAATATGACTGAGGATCTCATGTAAGTTTGGAGCTGAATACTGCAGATCAGATCTTGAGTTTCCCACCCAAAATACTCAAGAATCTTAGGCCATCACCAAAATATATACCACATACACATATGGTATAAATGGTTAATGTACGGTCTGGTCAGAGGGTTTCTGCCCTCCCTAAGTGATTACATGCAGATAATGGAATATATTTTGCTTTTCAATCTGTTCTGGGACCATGGAAAAAGGACATGGTGTAGAATCCACATTGCTGGGTTCCAATTCCAGCTCACCTATCTAAGTGGCCTTGGACAAGTGCTGGTCTCTCTGAGCCCTTTAGTTTCCTCATCTGGGACATGGGAGTGATGATAACTGACTCGTTGGGAGAAGCAAGTATATAAGCTATTACTAAGCTGCAGTCTTATCAAAACCAGTAAGTCAGGTCAGTTCAGTTCAATTCAGTCACTCAGTCGTGTCCAACTCTTTGCGACGCCATGAATCACAGCACGCCAGGCCTCCCTGTCTATCACCAACTCCCGGAGTTCACTCAGACTCAAGTCCATCGAGTCAGTGATGCCATCCAGCCATCTCATGAGGTCAGCCATTCACTATTCAAGTAGATATTCAGAGTCAAGAAATAAGCATGAATCCAAAATACTAACAGATGTACAAGAACATTTCAGAACAAGAAGAAGCCATATATAGCAGAAAATCAATTACTGCTCCCTCCCTTCTTTCTGTGCCTTTAGATATTTTTGCCTAATCCACTGTCTGCATTGATACCAATGTAAGAGCTTTCCAAAATATAAAGAACTCTCAGAACTCAACATAAAGGAAACAATCCACCCAATTTAAAATGGGCAAAAAGCTTAAACAGACACTTCAGCAAAAAAGATATACAGAAGGATGGCAAACACAAAAATATGTTCCATATCATTAGTGATTAGAGAAATACAACTAAAAATCAAAATGAGATATCACTATACATCTATAAGAACAGCTAATTTTTCTATTGAAATATCAAGTTTGGGGAGAATCCAGAGCAACTAGAACTCTGATACACCACTGGTAAGAATGCAAAACAGAAAGATATTCTGGAAAAAGCTAGGCAATTTCTTATAATTTTTTATAAATTCTAAGACACTTTATAAATTGTACAGACACAAGCAATCCCATTCCTTGATTTGCCCTAGAGAAATTAAGATTTATGTTCACAGAAAAATCTGTACACAAGAATGTTTATAGTAGCTCTATGCATAATCACCAAAACTAAAAATGCCAAATATTCTTCCATAGATGATGGATTACTAAACAGTGATATATCCATACAGTAGAATACTATTCAGCAATAATAAGAAACAAACTATTGATATACACAACAAAGGCATTATGTGGAATGAAAGCAGCTAGACCCTACAAGTTACATGGTCTATGATTCCATTTATATGACATTCTCAAAAAAAAAACAAACTGTAGATGCCAGGGCTTAGGTGTGGGTAACACTGTGACTCTGAGAGGAGTTTTGGGAGTGATGGGACAGTTCTGTAGCCTAATTGCTGTAATAGTTACTTTAATCTATACATGTATTAAGATTAATAGAACTGTACATAATAAAAATCCAATTAAGCTGTAGAAAATATTTAATAAAATGCTAAATGTATATTGTATAGCATTCTACTATTCAACTTAAGATTCTTCATTTTATACAAAATAAAATTCAAACTTCATCTTCTATCACCTTTCTTATCTTCTCTCAGCATATCATCATCAGCAAGCAGTTAATAAATATTTGTGAGATTTAAGTCTCCAATTTTACATTTACATATAATGAAATATATCTAACATGAAAATTCAAATAGATGTCTTATCTATACAATTCCAAATATTGAAACATTTGCAAGCATCTGAATGGGCATTTTTTCTACTTTCTCTACATAAAGGTAGAACTTTACCCACACTGAGATCTTTGTATATTTCCAATTCCTAAAGGTAAAATAGTTTTTCATATCAAATGAATAATTGTATTTATGCCTCTTAGGTGTCAACAAAGTTGGTCAATATGTTCAGTTCAATTTTCATGAATCATTTACTATATTTGAATGTTCAACTCCAGAAAACTCACACTATTCTCATTTATATTGATGACATTGCCTCTCAATTTTGCTCTCCATCATCTTCCTTCCTTCTCTCCTCCTTCCTCCCCCTTACCCATGCCCCAGACACACCCTAAGCTTGAACTAAAATCCTATTTGGGCTAACATTTGGAGGGATGTCTAACCTGGTCTTCCTCTTCTATGTCAACTGTCACTTCCACCCATAGGAAGTTAACCATCTTATAGCCTGTGATTTTTCAAGGGTCTCCTAAAAAAGTTATAACTAAGATGCAATGTATATTTTGGACTCATGAGTGACTACCAAAAAGAATCTTGACCAAAAACTCACAACTGTTACTCTATAAATTCAATATATCAATAACACATTCACAATAATCTTGCTAAGAACAGAACCATATTTAAAAATTATATTGATTGGTTCAGTGATCAACAAGCAGTTAAGGACAAATCTTGAAGTATACTAACAGGATCCAGTAGAGATATATAGAGTATGAGGAAGGAGGAAATTTTCTCATTTGAAATCACCCTCACCCACACAGGTTGCCATTTCCTTCTCCAAGGGATCTTCCCAACCCAGGGTTCAAACCTCTGTCTCTTGCATTTCCTACATTAGCAGGTGTGTTCTTTATCAGATGAACCACAAGGGAAGCCTAACTAGGAAGATAGCCTGACCCTAAAATGTCTATCCCATCAACCTTCCAAAGCTTAAAATTCTACCAATTACTGGTCACTTTTAGTCTCAAGAAAATAACTACATAGAAAAGGCATGGACATTGACTGTGATGTCTAAGTTAAGAAATGAAAACAATCAAAAGTTTTCAACAATTCATTAGCAGTAGCCAATTAGAGAGAAAAGTGGAAGAGTATTAAAGGGCTTTTTGGAGGAACTAGAACTTAGACTGAGCCCTGATAACTACCACACCAAAAAAGAAAAGAGTTCCTTCTAAGTTGGAAATACAGACTGAAGGAAAGATGCTGACAAGCCTGAGAGGAGAACTGTGAAGTGAAGCACGGAACCCAGAAAAAGAGCCAGGATCTGTTTGAAAGAAATGACTAAAGTATCCTTGTTTTTTTGTCTGAAGTACTAGAATATGATGTAAAATACAAAAGGACATTACCAGTGAAGCATAAACAGCTGTCTCACATGAGTTTTTTAAATCGATTTTTTATTGAAGGATAATAGCTTTACAGAAATTTGTTGTTTTCTGTCAAACCTCAACAGGAATCAGCCATAGTTATACATATATATCCCCTCCTTTTTGAACCTCCCTCCCATCCCACCCCTTTAGGTTGATACAGAGCCTCGGTTTGAGTTTCCTGAGACATACAGCAAATTCCCGTCGGCTATCTATTTTACATAAGGTAGTGTAAGTTTCATTGTTATTCTTTCCATACATCTCACCCTCTCCTCTCCTCTCCTCTCCTCTCCCCATTTCCATAGGTCTATTCTCTATGTCTGTTTCTCCATTGTGGCCCTCTAAATAAATTCTTCAGTACCATTTTTCTAGATTCCATATATATGCCTTAGAATACAATATTTATCTCTTTCTGACTCACATCACTCTGTATAATAGGTTCTAGATTCATCCACCTCATCAGAACTGACTCAAATATATGCTTTTTTATGGCTGAGAAATATTCCATTGTGTATATGTACCACAACTTCTTTATCCATTTATCTGTCAATGGACATCTAGATTGCTTCCATGTTCTAGCTATTTTAAACAGTGCTGCAATGAACAATGGGGTACACATGTCTTTTTCAATTTTTGTTCCCTCAGGGTATATGCCTAGGAGTGGGATTGCTGGGCCATATGATGGTTTTTTTTTAGAAGAAAGTGCTCAAAAGTCTCCAAGCCAGGCTTCAGCAGTACATGAACTGTAAACTTCCAGATGTTCAAGCTGGTTTTCAAAAAGGCAGAGGAACCAGAGATCAAATTGCCAAAATCCACTGGATGTGAAAGTTGAACTGTGAAGAAAGCTGAGAGCCGAAGAATTGATGCTTTTGAACTGTGGTGTTGGAGAAGACTCTTGAGAGTCCCTTGGACTGCAAGGAGACCAACCAGTCCATTCTGAAGGAGATCAACCTTGGGATTTCTTTGGAAGGAATGATGCTAAAGCTGAAACTCCAGTACTTTGGCCACCTCATGCAAAGAGTTGACTCATTGGAAAAGACTCTGATGCTGGGAGGGATTGGAGGCAGGAGGAGGAGACAACAGAGGATGAGATGGCTGGATGGCATCACCGACTCGACGGACGTGAGTCTGAGTGAACTCAGGGAATTGGTGATGGACAGGGAGGCCTGGCGTGCTGCGATTCATGGAGTAGCAAAGAGTTGGACATGACGGAGCAACTGAACTGAACTGAACTGAATTTTCTGTGTACAGTTCTTTTTCCCCCTTAGGTAAGTTTATTCCTAGATGTTGAATTGTTTTTGTTGCAATGGTGAATGGGATTGATTCCTTAATTTCTCTTTCTGATTTTTCATTGTTAGTATATAGACATGCAAGTGATTTCTGTGTATTGATTTTGTATCCTGCAACTTTGTTAAATTCACTGATTAGCTCTAGTGATTTTCTGATGCTATCTTTAGGGTTTTCTGTGTACAGTATCATGTCATCTGGAAAGAGTGAGCATTTTACTTCTCTTCCAATCTGGATTCCTTTTATTTCTTTTTCTTCTTTGATTGCTGTAGCTAGAACTTCCAGAACTATGTTGAATAATAATGGTGAAAGTGAACATCCTTCTCTTGTTCCTGATCTTAGGGGGAATGCTTTCAGTTTTTCACCATTGAGAATAATATTTGCTGTAGGCTTATCATATATGGCCTTTGCTATGTTGAGGTAGGTTCCTTCTATTCCCATTTTTTTAAGAGTTTTAATCATAAATAGGTGCTGAATTTTGCAAAAGTTTTTTCTGCATCTATTGAGATTATCATATGGATCAAGGGATCAATCCAAGAGGAAGTCACATGAGTTATAAAACTGAAACTAAAGGGTTGTTGTCAGAAATACAGTATAAATGCCATTGAATGGACAAGAAGACAGTTTTCCCTCAAGGGGTAGGATGTTAGGAGGATTCTATGCTATCTTATGTACATATAACTGAATAAAACACACACAGAGAATAAAATACAAGGAAAGACAGAACACATTTTTTTTTTAAAGAGAAGAAAAATATGTTGCCTGCCTGTTCTAAGCAATAGCAATTTAAAATATATATCCATGATATCTGGAGCAAGGGAAAGTTTTAGAACTGGAAAAATTCTCAAGAGACTCAATCTGGCAGGTTTTTTTTCAAGGACTATATTTCAGATATATCAAGGAGAAAGATCAGGTACGTATATTTGGTTAGGGAAAGGGAAAATCTGCTTTCTTCTCATCTTGCTCCTTTCTTGAATAGCATTAGAGAAAAGGGACTGAAAATATTTCTTTAAAAATTTTTAATTAAAACCCTATATTATAATGGGCTATACTCAAAGCAGATATTGGGTTAAAGCCTGGTATTCCTAGTGAAATCTATTTACCTTTAAAGAAAAATAGAGCTTCCAGTCAAACTTTCCATATCTAGCAATGTATTAATACTTAGACTTGCCATCAAAAAACTCAGAAGTAAAATCACCTGACATCTTGCCTGGTCAAAAAGATAATTAAGATATTTGCCATACAAGGAAAATGAGGAGAATAAACTTCAAATTTCTAAAAGAAATTTTTAAAAATCCCTAAGAAATAAGCTTTATTAAACCATATGTTATATGATAATTGACAATTAGATGAGTACAAATGAAATGCTTATATCTTAGCTACTCCTTGCAATATCAATAAAGATGCAAAGAGAATTAGCAGTTTGTAATAGTTATCTACTGCTGTGTAACAAATATTCCCAATGTTTAGTGACTTAAAACAACATTTATTATCTCACAGGACAATAAATGAGTCAGAAATCCCAGGGCCACATAAGTATGTTATTTGTTTCAGAGTTACAGGCTGCAATCAAGATTTTTCTCAGAGCTTGACTGGGGAAGGATTCATTTCCTAGCTCGCTTACATGGTTCTTGGTAGGAATTACTCCCTACAGCTGTTGGCCAGAGGCTACCCTCAGCCCTTGATATGTGGGCCTTTCCATAATGTAGCTCACATATTGCAGCTTGCTTCATTAATGCAAGTGAGTGAGAAGATTCAGAGAAAAAGTGCAAATAAGATGGAAGTGCCAGGATTCTATAAGCTAATTTCCAGAGTCATATATCATCACTTTTGCCAGATGCTATGCACCTAGGAATAAAACTACCATGTGACCTAACAATCCTACTACTGGGTATATACCCTAAGAAAATCATCAATGAAAAGACACATGTATCCCAATGTTCATTGCAGCTCTGTTTACAATAGCTAGGACATGGAAACAACCTAGATGTCCTTCAATAAATGAATGGATTTGGGCTCCAAAATCACTGCAGATGGTGACTGCAGCCATGAAATTAAAAGACGCTTACTCCTTGGAAGAAAAGTTATGACCAACCTAGATAGTATATTCAAAAGCAGAGACATTACTTTGCCAACTAAGGTCCATCTAGTCAAGGCTATGGTTTTTCCTGTGGTCATGTACGGATGTGAGAATTGGACTGTGAAGAAGGCTGAGTGCAGAAGAATTGATGCTTTTGAACTGTGGTGTTGGAGAAGCCTCTTGAGAGTCCCTTGGACTGCAAGGAGATCCAACCAATCCATTCTAAAGGAGATCAACTCTGAGATTTCTTTGGAAGTAATGATGCTAAAGCTGAAGCTCCAGTACTTTGGTTACCTCATGCGAAGAGTTGACTCATTGCAAAAGACCCTGATGCTGGGAGGGATTGGGGGCAGGAGGAGAAGGGGACGACGGAGGATGAGATGGCTGGATGGCATCACAGACTCAATGGACGTGAGTCTGAGTGAACTCTGGGAGTTGGTGATGGACAGGGAGGCCTGGCGTGCTGCAATTCATGGGATCACAAAGAGTCGGACACAACTGAGTGACTGAACTGAACTGAAAGAAGCTGTGGTACATATATCCATTGAATATTACTCATAAAAAGGGATGTATTTGAGTCAGTTCTAATGAAGTAAATGAACCTAGAGACTATTATACAGATGAAGTAAGTCAGAAAGGGAAAAACAAATATCATATATTAGTGCATATATATGGAATCTAGAAAGATGGTATTGATGAACCTATTTGTAGGGTATCAATGGAGACACAGACATAGAAAACAAACTTGTGGACAGTAGGGGAAGGAGAGGGTAGGATGAATTGAGAGAGTAGCATTGAAACATATACATTACCACCCATAAAATAGACAGTGGGACTTTTCTATATGACTCAGGAAGCTCAAATCAGTCCTCTGTGAAAACCTAGAGGGATGGGAACGGGTGGGAGGTGATGGGGAGGTTCAGGAGGGAGGGGACGTATGTATACTTATGGATGATTCATGTTGATGTATGGTAGACATCAACATGATATTGTAAAGCAATATCCCTCCAGTTAAAAAATAACTTTTTAAAAAAGAAGTGAGTTCCTAGATCCAGTTCACACACAAAGAGAAGGCATGAATAGCAGGAAGAATTGACTATTGCCGCTATTTTGGAAACTGTCTATAATATAAAATATGGTAGGAAATTTGGCCTAAACCTGAGGACTAAGAGGCACTAAATGTATATGCCCGCATACAAGGAGAACCACTAAAGGTTAGAGTCAGAAAGTTTCCATAGAATCACAAGGAGGCCACAGAAATGTTTTTGATACCACAAGCATCTATTCCTACCCACCTCCCCAGCCTCTAAGACAGCCTCTAAGACTAAGGATGGATGGGGAACATGAGGAAGAGGCTACTCTTCCTACCTCCTATCCCCATCCACAGACAATTCCATGAACCAAGTACGAGGGAAGATGCCAAGGGAATCACTATAGAAAAGTGTGATTACTATTCCATTCAGTAGTGGAGTTATGATCAAGAAAGGGGAATTGCTGATCTTCCCCTGTCCCTTTGGAGGAGAAAAGGCAGCTGGAGAGAGATGACAGGCAGAGGGTCTGGGATGCCCTGCAGGTAAGCAATCTCCACTTCTGTCTGGGGTGCTCAAGGTAGGTAAGTTTCCCATAGGTCAAATGGACATCATGATGGTAACTGGGCTATAGTCATTCGGCTAGTACAACCATAAAAAATGTCAGTGCTGGAAGAAAACACATCACACACACACACACACACACATACATATACACATATCAGTTCAGTTCAGTCGCTCAGTTGTGTCCAACTCTTTGCAACCCCATGAGCTGCAGCATGCCAGGCCTCCCTGTCCATCACCAACTCCCAGAGTCCACCCAAACCCCTGTCCATTGAGTCAGTGATGCCATCCAACCGTCTATGTACACACAGGTGCAAAAGACTGTGGGGTACATATCAGTGGCAGCAGTTTAAGGCAAAAAATTGGGTAGAAGTGATGAATCTGGCATTATAGCTGCCAAGGTAGGAATCTGTGCAGCGAGAAGACCCCATAGCTCCTCCACGCCTCTGACCCACTGTACATATATATACATAAGACAGCCAACACGTGGGCACCAGCCATGCAGAGGATGTAGATGACTAATACTTATTAACCAGAGCAGCAGCAGCAGCTCAAAGGAAGACTAGCATAGTGATCTTTTGTGTAAAGAAACTTTCTCTTTTCTTCCCATCCTAACACTCTGGGGCCTGGTATGTGGAAAAAGGAGAGACAGAACTTTGAATGAGATTTAAAATGGATAAAACCTCTAAATACTGAATGTCACTAGGAAACGACACAATCTGACCAAGTTCTGTTGAGGAACAGGAAAGGGAAAGTCGAGAGACCTAGTTGAAAATGATAGAAAAAAGCAATAAGAAGACTACAAATAAGAATGGTTTCATGTTTGTAGTGGCAAAGAGTTGATACTATTCAGTGAATCGATTCTACTTTTTTAGTTGAACATTTTTTACCACAAATAATAACCCAGAGCATAATAATTAAAATACCATGCGAAAGACTCTATATTTTAGTTCCTATTATATTTTTCTTTAGGATTACTCTACAATTTTTTCTTAGTATCTTAACAATCAGAATGAAGAATCAGATGGGTGAAACAGTAAATTTACACTCTTAAAGGACCACAGCCTTCGTGTTCCTATTTACATAATCCTATGCCTAAAATCCGGAGAAGGCAGTGGCAACCCATTCCAGTATTCTTGCCTGGAGAATCCCAGGGACGGGGGAGCCTGGTGGGCTGCCATCTATGGGGTCACACAGAGTTGGACATAAGTGAAGTGACTTAGCAGCAGCAGCAGCATGCCTAAAATAAATTCTTTTTATTTTAAAATATTTAAAACCACGCAAAATATAATTATTCATCAACACCTACTATGTGCCTAGTACTGTGTTAGACACTATGAGTATAGAAAAGACAAAAGTAAACATACAAAATAGAGAAAAAAATGTAATTCAATGATAAGAATAAGAAAAGAAAGTTTATTGGGGGTCATGCATTTAGGCATGCTTCACAGAGAAAATTGACTTGCTAGGTTGTTAATATTATCTTTAACTTTATTAAGTACATATACTTTGACCAATCATTTAAAAAGCTAACCTTCGCATATTATATAGTTCTGCTGTTTCCATTTTCTTAGACCCCAGCATCCCTATAAATAATTTAAAATGCAGTAGAATGAAAACTTAGCTTATACAACTGGGTGAGAATTTTATGGGGTAATTTCTACTGAAGTAAATCAGTTGGGATTCCAAGTCAGGGCATTTAATTACTTTATTACCAGCTAAACCCAACCATGGAAAGCATTTTATTATGCAGTGTATTTCATATCTATAATGCTCCAGGTTTATATACCAAAAAATATATGTAACTGACAAAAAAAAAGAGTAGTTGTAGCTCTAGTACTAAAAGTATTCTTATTAAGTATATGAAGACAGATTACTATTGACTAATAATTTAAAACATTAAGATGTCCTTGAGCGGATATGTCAGTTCAGTATATCTTGACTTGCTGCAAGTTGTTTATTGCTTGTGAACATAAATCCTCATGAATTGGTTATTTTTTTTCTATTTATTATGCGGAAAGAATCTTCCTATTTCTTTAATCAAACAATACATAGCATTGTTCTATGTACTTTTAAAATTCACATAGATGTAAACAACTATAAGTATCTTTTGGCAACATGCTTTCTACTCCACATCATGTTTATTATGAAACACACCAGCTTCTGGGGAAGAAGAGAGAAAAAGAAGGGAGAGGGATGGTGCTTTGGCTGTATTTGTCATCTGTATTTCTTTGAGATGGAGGTGGGGAAAGAAAGAGGAGGAGGAGAAGGGGCAAGAGGGGAGAGAGGACAGAGGAAGACAGAGGGCAGAGATTTGAAGCAAACATGGAAAATATTTCTTCAAATTGAGAGAAAGGGACGCAGATATCTGGTGAAAGAAATGGCAACCCACTCCAGTATTCTTGCCTGGAAAATCCCATGGACAGAGGAGCCTGGCAAGCTACAATCCATACAGATTCAAAGAGTCGGACACGACTGAATTACTAACACTTTCACTTTCTTTTTCACATAGAAATAAATCCATGAAATAACATACTAAGCTGAAAGATAGGGTTTGTGTTTTTTTTTTAAGTGAAATGTGCCTCGAGCTGAAGCTTTGAGATTATTTCCTAAGACTTCTCACAAGGATGATAACCAGTATTACTTGGTTGGCCAAAAAGTTCTTTTGGGTTCTCCATGCCATTTTAAGGAGAATCCCAAATGAATTTTTATGTTACTAGTGACCAGGTTATACATGTTGGTATATTTAAATGGATTAAAAGACAAAAATTAGATCACTGCCATGGGAACCAAGGAAAGTATGGCTGCCCATTGCTCCAATCACTGAGAACAAAGGTACCAATAACACTGAAGGGCGAGATTCATTCTTCCTATTGACTCAAGAGCTGCCAGAGCTTCTGAAGCCCACAAACCAACACTAGGAAAAGCATCTCCTCCACAGCCTTCCTTCAGATGCCATGCATTGCATCCTTTATTCTCAGAAACATGTACACCCTCAATCTGTTGACAGACTGTGGCTTTGAGTTCATTTTTGTTCTATAAATATCCCCTTGCCTTTCCTGTGACAGTCACAGGCCCCTCTGAGTATCTCACGTCAATTTGCAGTCTAACTTTGGGCAGTGGGCATAGGAAGCAATTACAGTATTCTGTCATCTGCTGCAGAGGGTAATATTCCACAGGCAGCAGAAGAAACTCTGATATGGAGGCAGGGTCTACTTTCCTAACTTCCTTCTCTCTATGTTATCTTTGCCACCACCACATAGAGATGGATCCGAATTTTTATGAAGTTTAGAAATAACATCATAAGGTTAAACTGAACTTTATATGTTAACTGTGACTTTTCTCATAGTTTGCCACCTCATGGGAGGTAGAGGGAAAGATCCAAGGAATTAAACCTTCTCAGGGAATTGCTTTAGGATGAGCTCTTTCCTCTCAGTCCTCACTTTAAACTGTCTCAATTTTCCAGCCTTCCTCAGGAGAATTTCCATCCTCTTTTTAAGAATTCTGCCCTGTATCCACAGACATTGATTTTACTTCAAGACCCACGCTTCTTTCCTCCAGCACACTTGTAAAGTGGAATGAAGTGTTTAGCTGGCCAATGTGTCTGTTAACACATTCCCAGCATATGGGGGCAGTACACCTCTAAGATTACACACACACATAACTGACAAGCATTTATTCTGAACATCAATAATGTCTAAACTCATAAAGAAGACAAAATATATTTCTATAGCTATCTCATCAGTTGTTATGTTCCTTTCCCTCAAAATAGCCAGTATTCTGCTAGTGTTTCCTCATCATTCAAACTCTACCTGAGAAAGGAAGGCACTTTCATAAGTCACATGCCTACTAACAACTGCTCCTTTAAAGACACAAAGAGAAACTCAAGAAGTATTCAGAGATGTTTTGTGAAATGTACCACTACTTGTAAGTTGCACTAATTAGCTGTGGTCATTTACACACAGTGGGGGCAGTAGACGCTTGCAGACAGGGGTGAGCTCTATGCACAGCTGAGCATGAAGGAATTACAATTTATCTTCTGGACTATCGTTTCTGCCCATCCTCCTCTACATCCAAATACATGAGCATGTATTCTTCAGATATACCCTCCATGTATTGAATTCCAGCTGCTTCCCCCAGTCCTGTGCCTCCTCCCTCACTGACTTTCATCCTAAGTTACCTGTATGGAATTGCTCTCTTCTTATCACTTCCAGGAAAAAGACAAAATAAATGTGTTTTCATATAAGGGTTATAACTATTTGAAGCTTAATTCTGTTATCTCCTCTCCAGGAGCATTAGCTCAAAGCCATGCAATATTAATGATAGAATTTCATGTACCAGTGATATGCTGATGGGAAAGAAATCTTGATGTCTCAAATCTCACTAAATAGAGGATACTTGCTAATTCCCAGTAGGTAGTAATAAATAATCCTGTCTGGCTCTTTAGGGTGGCATATTATTTTCATAAGATATGAATAAAAGTTACCATCTGAAAATTTATAAAACTACTCTTGAAGAGGTGTGTACAGTAACTGTCTATACATTCTCAGTTGTCATTTACTTTTTAATCCAGTGTAATGTGGAGCTTTTACAATCACTACTCTACTGAAACTATTCTCACCAAAATTATAAACTTCTTCATTTTCTGACTGCAGATTAGCTTCTCCATACCTCTAAGACCATTTCCTCTTTCTTAAAACTCTTCTTTGGTTTCCATGGCTCTCTTTGGGTTCCTCCTACTTCTCTGTTCCATCCTTCTCAGTATCTTTGTGGAATCTTCTCCTGTACCCTTCCTTTAAACAGAGTTGCCCACAGTTCTCTCTTTAGCTCTCATTGTACTCTAAAACTTTTCCTAGTGTGACCCTGCCCACTTCAATTACTTTAACCATATATACATATAGATGATATATATGCATGTGTGTATGTATATGTACACACACACACATATATGTATGGATATGCCAATAATTCTTAAATATATATCTCCAAGGGGCAGGAGGAGAAGGGGACGACCGAGGATGAGATGGCTGGAGGGCATCACAGACTCAATGGACATGAGTCTGAGTGAACTCCGGGAGTTGGTGATGGACAGGGAGGCCTGGCGTGCTGTGATTCATGGGGTCGCAAAGAGTCGGACACGACTGATCGACTGAACTGAATCAGATCTCAATCTCCACACATTTCTAACACTCTACTAAATGTTTCCACTAAGATATTCCACAGAGACCTCAAACTTAGCATGCACAGAATTCACTTTTTCTTCTTTTTTAACAATAAAACCAGCCCACTTCTTGGGATCCCAATTGCAGTGAAAGGAATTTCCACTCACCCAATTGCCAAAGCCAAAAACTTGAGTCTCAAGGCATTTTCCTTTCCATTAGCCTCCTAATATAATCAAGCATCAAGTCCTGTTGATTTTAGCTCACCGGTATCTTTTCAAGAATCCTCTTAATACCAGCCCCAATGCCACTTCTTTCAGCTTATTAATCTCTCTTCTGGATAACTCTGCGAGGCAGATGCATATCATAATGGTTGCAAGCCTGGATTCTGGAGCCAGATTGACTGCATTCAAAACCTAGCTCTGCGTCTTACCAACTGTACAACCTTGGAAAATTCTTAAAATCTCTATTCTATTGCAAAGCAAGAATGAGGGGAGAGAAAAAGCAACTCACCTCATAATATCACTGAGGATTAAATAAATATACGTAAAGTACTTTAAAAAAGTGCTTGGCACATAGTGAGCACTCATTCAGTGGGAGCTATTATTAGCAAGACAACAGCCACCTGACTGGTTTCCGTTTCTCTAACTTCACTTCTTTTCAATCTGTTGCCCTGTAGGCAGTCAGAGACAACTTTCTAAATGACAATCTGATCATGTCATCTCTGGCATTAAATATTCAGTGTCACAATCATTTAGATACCATCCCTGAACACTCTAAGACTGATATTTCCCCTATCCAACAACACCGTATTATAGGACTTAGAAGACTAAATTTTATTTTCCTGCTCATTTATTTATCTGTCCTATAAAACTATAAGTAACTCAAGATTTTCTTTTAATTATCAAGTCTACTTATCTACATTGCCAAGTACACAATAGGTACTCAATGCATATTCAATGAATGGATGAACTACCTGCTATGAACTCCAATTAGAAGAAAGAAATTCTTTCTTCTATGTGTATCTTCTGTGTATATTCAATCAACTGAAATCCAGAAACTATGGGAAGCATATTTTTCTGCATTATCCATTCTACCACATCAGCTTTTTTTCTTGATTCAGAGGATCTGTGTGGATAATACTTGCAAAAGTTTCATTCTCTTTTATATACTGTCTCAGGAATTCAAAATTAGAATTTTTGTAGATTTTTTAAATTAAAGATATTGCTTTTCTCTAAATTGACTTGAGATTCTCTGTTCAATGTAGCTCTAAAGAGGGATAATTTTTTTATTGGTAAAAATCACAAAATATAAAACATACTATTTTAACCATATTTCACTGAACAGTTCAGTGGCACTAAGTACATTCTCATTGTCATGCAAGTCTAACCATCATCCATCTCCTGAATTTTCACCTTCCTAAACTGAAACTCTGTACTTATTAAACACTAATTCCTCATCCCCCTCCCCACCCCTTTGATGTAGACTTTGGACCTTAAATATCCCTTTCTTTTCCTTCCAACAAAACATATACCCAATAAATTTAAAATAAAAAATAATGTGACTTATGATGGTGGGCAAGATGGTAGAGCTCTGACCCTGAGCTCCGCCCTCCACCACGTCGTTGCTCAGTTGCTCGGTCATGTCTCAATGTGACCGTGGTGACCTCATGAACTGCAGTCTGCCAGACTTCCGTGTCCTTCACTATCTTCCGCAGTTAGCTCAAATTCATTGCCATTGAGTTGATGATATCATCCAATCCTCTCCTCCTCTGTCGACCCCTTCTCCTACCACCCTCAGTCTTTCCCAGCATCAGGGTCTTTTCCAAAGAGTCAGCTCTTCACATCACATGACCAAAGTATTGGAGCTGCAGCTTCAGCACCAATGATTCTAATGAATATTCAAGGTCAATTTCCTTTAGGATTGGCTGGTTTGATCTCCTTGCTATCCGAGGGAATCTCAACAGTTTCCTCCAGCATTACAGTATGAAAGCAGCAAAACTTCAGTGCTCAGCCTTCTCTATGGTCCATCTCTCACATCTGTACGGACTATGGAAAAAACATAGATTTGACTAGATGGACCTTTGTCGGCAAAGAGATGTCTCTGCTTTTTAATACATCTAGGTGTGTCATAGCTTTTCTTCCAAGGAGCACATGTCTTTTGATTTCATGACTGCAGTAACCATCCACAGTGATTTTGGAGCCCAAGAAAATAAAGTCTCTCACTGTTCTATTGTTTCCCCACCTATTTGCCATGAAATGATGGGACTGGATGCCATGATCTTAGCTTTTTTAATGTTGAATTTTAAGCCAGCTTTTTCACTCTCCTCTTTCACCTTCATCAAGAGGTTCTTTAGTTCCTCTTCACTTTCTGCCATTTGGGTGGTATCATCTGCATATCTGAGGCTATTGAAATTTCTCCCAGCAATCTTAATTCCAGCTTGTGCTTCATCCAACCTGGAATTTTGCATGATATCCTCTGCATGTAAATTAGATAAGCACGGTGAGAATATACAGCCTTGATGTACTCCTTTCCCAATTTTGAAGCAGTCTATTGTTCCATGTCCAATTCTAACTGTTGCTTCTTGACCTGCATACAGGTTTCTCAGGAAGCAAGTAAGGTATTCTGGTATTCCTATCTCTTTAAGAATTTTCCACAGTTTATTGTGATCCACATAGTCAAAGGCTTTAGCATGGTCAATGGGGCAGATATTTTTCTGGAATTCCCTTGCTTTTTCAATGAGGCAATGGATGTTGGCAGTTTGATCTCTGGTTCCTCTGCCTTTCCTAAATCCAGGTTGTACATATGGATCTCTTGGTTCACATATTGTTGAAGCCTAACTTGAAGGATTTTGAGTGTTACCTTGCTGCTGCTGCTGCTAAGTCGCGTCAGTCGTGTCCGACTCTGTGTGACCCCATAGATGGAAGCCCACCAGATTCCCCCGTCCCTGGGATTATCCAGGCAAGAACACTGGAGTAGGTTGCCATTTCCTTCTCCAATGCATGAAAGTGAAAAGTGAAAGTGAAGTCGCTCAGTCATGTCCAACTCTTCACGACCTCATGGACTGAGCCTACCAGGCCCCTCCGTCCATGGAATTTTCCAGGCAAGAGTACTGGAGTGGGGTGCCATTGCCTTCTCCGGAAAATATTCTACTTAATGTTAATTACTCTAAGATATGTCTATATTAGATAGGTCAACAAACAAACATTAACTGCTAGCATGTGAAATGAGTGCAACTGTGTGGTAGTCTTAACATTCTTTGGCATTGCCCTTCTTTGGGATTAGAATGAAAACTGACCTTTTCCTGTCCTGTGGCCACTGCTGAGTTTTCTAAATTTGCTGGCATATTGAGTGCAGCACTTTCACAGCATCATCTTTTAGGATTTGAAATCGCTCAACTGGAATTCCATCACTTCCACTAGCTTTGCTCATAGCTTTGCTCATGCTTCCTAAGGCCCACCTGACTTCACACTCCAGGATGTCTGGGTCTAATCATGACACCATCATGGTTATCTGGGACATTAAAACCTTTTTAATGCAGTTCTCTGTGTATTATTGCCACCTCTTCTTAATATCTTTTGCTTCTGCACTATAAGCACACCAAAATATATTTATAGAGCAACTATATATAAGAACTACCTGAAGAGTACCAGAAAAGATTTTACACAACTAAAGATATAAAGAAATAACCCCAGCAAGATGGGTAGCAGGGGCAAAGACACAACATAGTCAAGACCCATATCGCAATAGGCAACACACAAACAGAAAGTCAATCACAACTGCAGAGGTTCTCCCCAAGGAGTGAAGGGTTCAAGTTGAACATCCAGTTTCCCAGTCTGAGGGTGTTCCACTGGGAATATGAACCTCTAGAATATCTGGCTTTGAAGTCCAGTGAGGCTTGCAAACAGGAGAGGCAGAAGGATGTAGGACACAGAGTTAGCTTTTAAAGGGCACATGCAAAAGCTCACAGGCTCTGAGACCTAGTGCAGAGACAGTCATTTGAAAAAAAGGCTGGGCCAAACCCATTTGCTAACCTTACAAAGCCTCTAGGAGATCAAGGAGCAACTTGGACTCCTCCTGGGGGCACAGAACTGGTAGTAGCCATCTGGGGGAGCTTGTTCTACCATAAGGACAAAGGCACCAGCAAGTTCAATTTTGGAATCCTTCCAATAGCCTATTGGGTTGGTGGTCTTACCCACCAACCAGACAGTTGGCAACAGTTCCAAGACCACTTCAGGCTAAGCAGCCAGGCACATATGAACCCAGCCCCACTGCCAGAAGATGAAGATGAACCCCAAATATGAGTAGGAATCTCTCTGGTAAAGAGAAGGAAATGGATTCACACATGTGTGACGACCTAGAAGAAATCTAATAAAGTTACAGCAGGAAGAACAAGGTAAAACGACAGATGAGGCAGAAGACAAAGTCAGCCTCAAAAAATGTGCGGATTATGGCAAAGCCAATGAAAAGTCAGTGGAAAGTGATCTACAAAGGATCTTCTAATAACTACAGCATGGAGACTAGATCAAAGCAAGAAAAGGTAGCTTTGTTAATATAATCATCTGACTGAGTGTACTAATGAACACTTTAACTTTACCTTTTAAAGGAAATGGACTTAGGGTAGGGAGAATATTCATTTTTCTTCCTCTGATCATCTATTACTGATCAGAATACGATTTTCTGGGATTTGAAACAAAGATTATAGATGCCTTCATAGCAACTTTTACTTACTATAATCTCAACAATTTTAAACCATTTCAAATATACTATTGAATTCACTGGTAAATGTTAAGAGTATATTCATCTTCAAAATAAAAATATCTTAAAGATTCTATAAAGGTAAAATAGAAGAAAACAGAAATCTATAATTTTGTGTATGCAATAAAATGTATACCTGGACTTATATGCCTTTCTGATAGACAAAGTTACTATTTTTATGATTCTCATCTATGAGGTTTTTATTACCTACATTTTAGTGATCACTGTCTACTAAAAAAATACATTTGTTACATATTCATTTATTTTTTTTCTCTATCCTTATTCATCAAGAGTTTTTGCAGCCACCAATCAGGAGCACTGACAAGCATGAATAATCACCCTGAGTTAATGTAATCCAAACAAAAGCAAAGAACCTGCTTAGCATTTTAGTCATCTTGTGCAAATTAATAAATTTCCAGTTTCCATTAGGCTTCCCATAATACTAAAAGTAATATACAAACCTCCATTACTAACTTTAGGAACCCCAATTGGGATAGCCCTGTCATAAGGCTGGTACAGACATAGTCCAAGTGTGTTGTACCCTGACTGTAAGTGGTGATGACCTTCCCTAGGATGAAATGGAGAAAAGAGTTTCTCCGCAGCTTCCCAAAATGATGTGACAATCTACAAGGACTACAGAGAAAATCTGCACTATAACACACTAGGGTATCACTAAGCAATATGAGTAAAAATTTTTTAATCAGTAATTTGAATAATAACCAGAGAGAAGAAAGTAGCACTTTCTTGAGGAATTGATGGTAGTGTTCCATTAGTCCAGCTCTCTAAAAGAAGAAAGACTTTGAAATATATATATATATATATATACACACACACACACATATACATTCATTTGTAAACTATTATTTTCTTCAGTGACTGTTATTATCAACATGTTAGGGTGGAAGGTTTAAAAATCCTGTTTGAAGTTTGTCTGACAAATAATGATCCTGATAATTCAGAAAAATAGAAGCAAAGTCAGATGAAATATTCAGAAGGCTGCCTGAGGTTGTCATTATACATTTTCCTCTTCACTCTGTAAATTAACTTGCTCTTTATCTGGGATAAATGTATGGTATCATGATAAGTAATAAGGAACCAAAATACTTGTTTCAAGTCCAAGTTCTACTGTCAAGTAGCAGTGTCACCTTAAATAACATAAAGTTTGTTGGCCTTTCTTTTCCTCATTCATTAAATGTAAGATTAACTGATCTCTAAATTCAACTACTAACTATGCTTATTTTAATATGAAAAGTATTTAATTTTATCAATCAAGCATGTTTAAAAGTAAATCAAATACTGAATGTCCACTGAGTAACTTAAGTAGTATGTTTTCCCATCACTCACTGCTTTCTGACCAAGTCTATATTTCTAACTTAGAATTACATTCCATGAAGGCAGACTCACTGGATGTGTTGCTGTTAAAAAAAAAAAAAAAAAGTAATAACAAGTACTTCAGGTCTGAAATTCAGTTAAACAACTGCATTTCCACTTGGAATACTCATACTTCAAAACTTCAGAACCCATCATAACTTGTACCCACCACACATTTATCAATTGCAACCTTTGAAAAATAATTTTTAAAATTTACTGTTGAAAAAAACTGTACTTGAATCTAGATTTTTTAAAAAGCACTTTAAAAAATTATTCCTTAAAAAGTCTTGGTACCCAGCACTGGTCACAGGACTGGAAAATGTCAGTTTTTATTCCAGTCCCAAAGAAAGGCAATGCCACAGAATGTTCAAACTGCCATGCAATTGTGCTCATTTCCTATGCTAGTAAGGTTATGCTCAAAATCCTTCAAGCTATGCTTCTGCCGTATGTGAACCAAGAACTTCCAGATGTACAAACTGAATTGTGAAGAGGCAGAGGAACCAGAGAACAAATTGCCAGCATCTGTTGGATCATGGAGAAAGCAAGGGCATTCTGGAAGAACATCTACTTCTGCTTCATTGACTACAATAAGCCCTTCAACTGTGAATCACAACAAGTTATGGAAAATTCTTAAAGAGGTAGGAATGAGACCATGTTAACTGTCTCATGAGAAACCTGTATGCAGGTCAAGAAGCAACATTTAGAACCTAGAGTTGGACATGGAACAACAAACTGCTTCAAAATTGGGAAAAGAATAAGTCAAGACTGTATATTCTCACCCTGCTTACCTAACTTATATGCAGAGTTCATCACGCAAAATGCCAGGCTGAACGAAGCACAAGCTGGAATCAAGATTGCCTGGAGAAAAATCAACAACTTCAGATATGAAGATGATAATGACAGAAAGTGAAGAGGAACTAAAGAGCCTCTTGATGACGGTAAAAGAGGAGAGTAAAAAAGCTGGCTTGAAACTCAACATTCAGAAAACAGAGATCATGTCATTCAGTCCCAAAACTTCACAACAAACGATGGGGAAAAAGTGAAAGCAATAACAGATTTTCTTTTCTTGTGCTCCGAAATCACTGTGGATGTTGACTTCAGCTACGAAATTAAAAGACACTTGCTCCTTGGAAGGAAAGAAAGCTAAGACAAATCTAGACAACATATTCAAAAGTAGAGACTTCACTTTGCCAACAAAGGTCCATCTAGTCAAAGCTATGATTTTTCCAGCAGTTATGTATGGAGAGCTGGACCATAAAGAAGGCTGAGCACCAAAGAACTGATGCTTTTGAACTGTGGTGCTGGAGAAGACTCTTGAGATTCCCTTGGACAGCAAGGAGATCAAACCAGTCAATCCTAAAGGAAATCAACCCTGAATATTCATTGGGAGGACTGGTGCTGAAGCTGAAGCTCCAATACTTTGGCCACTTGATGCGAAGAGTCGACTCATTGGAAAAGACCCAGATGCTGGGAAAGATTAAAGGCAAAAGAAGTTGATGGCAGAGGATGAGATGGTTAGCTAGCATCACTGACTTGAGGGACATGAATTTGGGCAAACTTTAGGGAACAGTGGAGGATAGAGGAGCTTGTTGTGCTGCAATCCACAGGGTCACAAAGAGTCGGACTTAGCCACTGAACAGCAGCCACCTAGAAGAAAGGGATCCACAGTTTTAAAGTCAGTGCCCTCTCTGGGCCTGTTCATATTATAATCACAGTCTCTTTTGTCTCTGTCTCTGTCTAAAGTGATAAAAGCAATTATCTCAGGTGAGTAAAGAAGACTGTGTGTGTGTTGTGCCTCTTATTCTGATGTCCCAAGGTTATCTATTATGATCTTTCCTAGCAGGCTTGAATGTCCTTACTGGCTAGCAAAGTTTGGAGATCAGCAGCTGCTTTCATTGGAATCAGGTCCTGGACGACAAAAAGTCTGGATCCCTAGTGAGAGGCTACTTTCAGTTAAAAAGGAAGTAGTAAAAGATATTACTACTTCCTTTTATTTAGGATTTTCCCTCATTGTCACCTCAGGTACCTAGATCTTACTTGAGTTTTAACGCCCGACCCAAGACTTATTTTATACCCCTACTTCTTAAATGAGTGTATTTAACCAATCTTGTGTGTGTATGTGTGTGTGTGCACACACACACATACTCAGTTATGTCTGACTCTTTGTGACCCTTTGGACTGTAGCTTTCCAGACTTCTCTGACTGTGGGATTTTTCCAGACAATAATACCAGAGTGGGTTGTCATTTCCTCCTCCAGGGGATGTTCTCAACCCAGGGATTGAACCTACATCTCCTGTGCATTACAGGCAGATTCTTTACCCACTGAATCATCAGGGAAGCCCTCAGTCTGTGTACAAGAGCTAAATCAAAGAAAGTATTTATAACCATAGGATAAATAATGATGCAAATTCCTAAAGAGCGAATTATTGTCCTGATAGCAAAATGGAAAAATATTTTTATTTAAGCAAACACTGACATACTATGAAGTATGAATGTTCTGTCACTCAGTCGTGTCCAACTCTTTGCAACCCCATGGACTATAGCCCACCAGGCTCCTCTGTCCATAGAATTTTCCCAGCAAGAATATTGGAGTGGGTTGCTATTTCCTCCATCAGGGGATCTTCCTGACCCAGGGGTCAAACCTACGTCTTTTGCATTTTCAGGTGGATTCTTTACCACTGAGCCATCTGGGAAGCCCACCATGAAGCAGAGTATACTGCAAAATAGAAATGACTTTTAAAAATTAAACTTGAGGCTTCAAAATATTTCATTTTTGTATCAAGAAAGTTTCTCAAGTTGTGTTTATTGAGTCACCTCACTTGTTGGGGATACTTGAGTAGAATATTTTTTCTCTGGGGAGAATAATGACTTACTATATTAGACACTCCTTCTATGATTTTACAATTCTTTGGGGACATTACTCACATTGCATTTTAAGTATCTGATTACATGCTGGGCCCCTTCACTTTGCTGGCTAAAGTCAAAATCCCTGACAGCAAATTCCACTCGTGACAAAATGAATTGTTGATATTTACAAATTCTAAGCTAATGTAAGTGTCAACCTGACTAAACAGTTCACTTTGACATTATGTAGGATTACAAAATATAATTTACATATATTTCAAAAGATTTCAGTGTCATCTTTTTAATGATCTAGTCCTATCAGGCAATGTATTAAATTTTCTTTAAATAATGTGATCTTAAGCAGTGTTGACATTATGGAATTTAAAGATTTTTTTTAATGGAAAATTATTTCAGAAAAGCAAACACAAATGTAAAAGTAAAAATTTTAGTCAAGCATATGTAGTTGATGATGATCATGCTGACATGTTTTCTAGCTTAAATGATCACTCTGGGAAGAAACATAGAAATTTTTTTAGTAAGAGTCAATAAAAAGGCAAATATCAGTTTCCATTGTACCACTTGGAGAAAAAAAAAAAAGAAAGAAATTTCCATTCTCAAAGTGACGAATATGAACCAGAGCAAAGAAATCACAGCTTGTTTTCATAGTAGAGAAGAAGTTGTTGTTGAGTCACTAAGTCATGTCCAACTCTTTGTTACCCCATGGACTGCAGCAAGCCAGGCTTTCCTGTCCTTCAATATCTCCTGGAGTTTGCTCAAACTCATGTTCATTGAGTAGGTTATGCTATCCAACCATCTGATGCCCTTTGCCCTCTTCTTCTCCTGCCCTCAATCTGTCCCAGCATCAGGGTCTTTTCCAATGAGTTAGCTCTTCGCATCAGGTGGTCAAATTATTGAAAAGAAGAAGAAAGCCAGTATTTCACCTTTTCAGTTGACTCTTCCAAATAGATATAATCAACCCCTTGGTTATAGAAAGGACTGTCCTATTAGAGGGTCTGACCTGTTGCTACTTCATTCTTTCTATTTAGTGTATAACTCTGGGAAATGCAGTTTTGTGTAACAGATAAGTTTTGTGAGAATAACAACTACTGGCTACTAAAGCATATAACTAAGTGGCTTCTCCTGAAACTAGGGTTTCAGGTCTGATCTGGAGAGAGGTGGGCTAGGCTACATGGGGTTCAAGTAGACCAAGAGATGTGATTTAGTAAAGTTTCACTTTTAAATGTATTAGATTTTCTTAAACTTACAGATATTCTCAGCCCACAAGAGTGGGAAACTGATCAAATGCTCACAAGTTGTTTCCACAGTATCTTTCTTATGACAATGATGCTTTGGGAAAAGGGACCAATGGGTGTTTATTGTTCAAATATCATGCGTTGCACTCTGACTACTGCTGAATTTTTCCTTTCTTGTATTTGGATTTCTTCAAGGTCCAAAGTAACTATATTTAGCTCGTGGTGGGAAAACTAAAAATTACTTATTTTTTAGCTGCTTTTGCGGATTCCAGGAATCCCATTTGATATTTGCTATTTCAAAAAGTGACTTTAATGATGCCAAATCTATTCTGTGCATGTGTCAAAGTAAAAGTTAACAACTAAATAAGCCAGATTATTCTTACTTGGGAAGCTGAAACAGGTATAAGACTAATTCTAAATGCCACATTCAAAAGAAATGAATTCAGAATATCCAAACTCAGATACAAAAAAACTTAATGTACACCCAAAAAGCTCTTAATAATCGAATGATAGTGTGGTCGCTCACCTAGAGCCAGACATCCTGCAGTTGTGAAGTCAAGTGGGCCTTAGGAAGCAATACAATGAACAAAGCTAGTGGAGGTGATGGAATTCCAGCTGAGCTATTTCAAATCCTAAAAGATGATGCTGTGAAAGAGCTGCACTCAGTATGACAGCAAATTTGGAAAACTCAGCAGTGGCCACAAGACTGGAAAAGATCAGTTTTTATTCCAATTCCAAAGAAAAGCAATGCCAAAGAATGTTCAAATTACTGTATAATTGCACTCATTTCACATGCTAGCAAGATTATGCTCAAAATACTTCAAGTTAGGTTTCAGCAGTATGTGAACTGAGAACTTCCAAGATGTATAAATTGGATTTAGAAAATGCAGAGGAACCAGAGATCAAATTGCCAATATCCACTACATCACAGAAAAAGCAAGGGAATTCCAAAAAAAGCATCTACTTGTTTCATCGACTGCCCTAAGGACTTTAACTATGTGGATCACAACAAACTGTGAATATTCTTAATGAGATGAGAATACCAGACCACATTACCTGCCTCCTGAGAAACCTGTATGCAGGACAAGAAGCAACAGTTCATACTGGACGTGGAACAATGGACTGGTTCAAAACTGGGAAAGGATTACATCAAGGCTGTATATTATCACCATGTTTATTTGACTTGCATACAGAGTACCTCATATGAAATGCTGAGCTGGATGGCTCACAAGCTGGAATCAAGATTAAAAAGAGAAATATCAATAACCTCAGATATGCAGATGATATCACCCTAATGGCAGAAAGGGAAGAGGAACTAGAGAACCTCTTGATGAAGGTGAAAGAGGAGAGTCAAAAACCTGCCTTAAAACCCAACATTCAAAAAAACTAAAATCATGGCATCCAGTTCCATCACTTCATAGCGAATAGATGGGGAAATGGTTTTAGATTTCATTTTCTTGGGCTCCAAAATCAATGCAGACGGTGACTGCAGCCACAAAATTAAAAGACACTTGCTCCTTGGAAGAATAGCTATGACAAACCTAGACAGTGTATTAAAAGGCAGAGATATCACTTTGCCGACAAAGGTCCATATAGTCAAAGGTATGGTTTCTCCACTATTAATGTACAGATGTGAGAGCTGGACCATAAAGAAGGTTAAGCACCAAAGAACTGATGCTTTTGAACTGTGGTGTTGGAGAAGACTCTTGAGAGTCCCTTGGACTGCAAGGAGATCAAACCAGTCAATCCTAAAGGAAATCAGCCCCGAATATTCATTGGAAGGACTAGTGCTGAAGCTGAAGCTACAATACTTTGGCCACCTCTTGCAAAGAGCCAAATTCATTGGAAAAGACTCTGATGCTGGGAAAGATTAAGGGTAGGAAGAAATGGAAGCAACAGAGGATGAGATGGTTAGATGGCATCACTGACTCAATGGACGTGAGTTTGAGCAAACTCAGAAAAATAGTGAAGGACGGGGAAGCCTGGCATGCTGAAGTTCATAGGATCACAAAGATTCGGACACGACTTAGTGACTGAACAACTCAGAATCTCCAAAAGGTGAAAACTGGTATCAACAGAAATTCTTTCTGCACCTATACTGAAAACGTACAACTGGTATATCAAGTTCATCACTTTGTTATTATGCACTGGGAGCAGTCATTTCCCCTAGAAAGAACACAGTGAAAACCTGTCAACTTGGTCACTAGCCTAATCAGGACACAGGGAGGTGGAAGTGAAGTGAGAAGGGGACGTGCTAATGTTCTCATGGAACAAAGAACATGAATTTCAGAGAGCATACAATTCTTTTCACACAGAAGTTCCCAAGTGCTAAAACTTCCAGTTCCCTCTTTCTAGTGGGTCCTATTTAAAAAAAGAAACCCAGTGGTAGTAAAGCAGAAAGAAAATGGAAGTCAAATTGGCACCTGGAGAAAGTTTTGAAAGTAAAATGCTAATAACATCAGGAATCATTACATATATAGGCATAAAATGCCAACAGCAATTGGCATAAAGTATACCGAGTTTGGAATAACTTTGTATGAAATTTCAAACTAAAAATGTACTCTTTTTAAGTTTCCATAGATATACTGAGTCACTTAATAAGACATTTATCAGATAGTCTACAAGGAATATTCCATAAAGAAAAAAAGTGTGACTGTATCTCTTTTTTCAAGTGACTTCATTATTTGAAGTAAATTTTTAATGCTAGAGATATCCCATTGTTTCCCCTCAGAAAACAGTGATGCTGAGAACAGTTTACATCACTAATGTTATGAAGTATTTTGCTTCATTTCACAATGCAAGTTGTAAGTAAACTCATATTAGTTAAGGCAAAGTTAGTAAGAATAATTATCAGGATTTCTACAACCTACACATCTGGCCATTTTGAATAATATCTTCTAATCCAGTTGGTTTATTAAAAATTTATTTTTCCCCTGGTCAGGTCTTTCATATTGTGGCAAGTGTCAGTTTTTTCCTTTCATTATGTAGGTTGTGGCCACAGTTTTTACGAGCAGTGTACAGCTGCCTCATTCTTCTTTTCACTAAAGCAAAAAGATCTGTGGCCAGACGTCTCTGCCTGGATGCCAAAGGTGTGTGCCAGTGCTCAGAACAAGCCTAGTAACACTAAGTTTACACAATAGAATCACCCAACAGGATACTTCCCAAGTCATGGCAGGCTCTACCAGTGTAAAACACAAGTTAAATGTTTTCACAGTGCTTATAATGGGGTGAATAAAGGGTGGTGCTGCTGCTGCTGCTAAGTCGCTTCAGTCGTGTCCAACTCTGTGCGACCCCATACATGGCAGCCTACCAGGCTCCCCGTCCCTGGGATTCTCCAGGCAAGAACACTGGAGTGGGCTGCCATTTCCTTCTCCAATGCATGAAAGTGAGAAGTCAAAGTGAAGTCGCTCAGTCGTGTCTGACTCTTAGCGACCCCATGGACTGCAGCCTAGCAGGCTCCTCTGCCCATGGGATTTTCCAGGCAAGAGTACTGGAGTGGGGTGCCATTGCCTTCTCCTAAAGGGTGGTAGATTGGGGTAAAAAGAATACTGCAAATAGAACTGAAAAGGATATATATATATATATATATATATCAAAATGATAAATTATAGAAATATATAGATATGTAAGAAATGAATAACACTTTGTTCTAAACATAGAGATTCTTCCAGTAGGTCCTCAGCCTGAGCACCTTAGCAACATATCTTCCGCACTTATGTATTCAGGTGTTGAGCAGTGTCTGAGTTCATGATGCTCATTTCTTAATAAGGAAGCCAAAACAGACATATACTTTGTAAGCAAGTGGATTTATTTAACCACTGGATTTTTGCCAACTGAAGCCTTTAGAATTAAAACAAATATGATTTCCATAGGACAGCTGCAAATCCGTCTAGCAACTGGAACAAGAGCAAGAAATAAATGGGAAAGTGACGGGAGGAGAAAGAGAGGCAATCAATTATTATTTCTAAGCTGAGCCTTGAAAATCCATCACCTGATCAAAGAGAGGCAGGGCAAGCTATATAATTTGTGGAACCCAGTATAAAATAAGAATGCTGAGGCCTTTATTCAAAAATTAAGACCAGAAACAGGAAAAGCAGAGCATTTAAAGTAAGCATTAAAGCAAGCTCTTTCCCTTCTTGGTGCAGAACCCTCTGTGATCACACATGCATGGAGCTCTCAGAGAGGGCATCCTAGGTGGAGAAATGGCATATGTAAAGCCTCAGAATGCAAAAAGAATGAAAGGCCAAAAAGAAGCAGCCCAGTGTCAGGGAAGAACTCCAGTCTCATATATGGCAAGGAATAACAGGATTCCAAGGGAGATGACGAAGCACACAGCAGGCTGGCTTGCATAACCCCACAGCTGTCAAAAGAAGACAATGAGAGATTGAATCAGAGAAAGACAGTTTGAAACTCACACGCAGCAGACAAGCTGCAGTACTGGCATAGGAGCACCATCTCACTTGTCCCCGCCTCCCGCAGAGTGACAGTAAGTCCTAGACTGCAGGTACCTTGTGGGCTGCACCACACTAGAGGAATCTGGGGCGAAGGGCTCAGAAACTTTTATAGCAAGCAGTAAATAAGCCTGTCACCCTCCCACATAGAGAGAGGTCAGATAGTCATGGCATTGGGATTGCCTTCATTGCTTGCTCAATCAGCTACAGAAATGGCTCAGGATTAGAGCATATCAGACCTTGGATTTTAGATCATTCAGGGGCCCTTGGTGGACTGCTTCTCCCAACAAACAACAAGAGAAATGTACGTGACCCTGAAGCAGGATCTCTGTTGCGGGCTGTGTTTCTTAAGAAGATATGCAGAAGTCCTGACCTTTGGTATCTGTGAACTTTATTGAAAATAGGGTTTTTTCAGATGTAATCAACCAGATGAGGTCATAGTGAATTTGGAAGAACCCTAATCCAATGATGGATATCCTTGTCTAAACAGAGACAGAAATACATGCCATGATGGTAAACGCAGGGACTGGAGTGATATATCTACAAACCAATACTACCAAATGATTCTCAGCAAATGCCAAAGCAAGGAGAAAAGCAAGAAACAGAATCTCCCTATATTAGTCTCCTTGGGATGCCATTTAAAAAAACACCATGGCTGGATGGCTTAAACAACAGAATTTTCTCTCGCAGTTCTGGAAGGCTGGGAATCTAAGATGTTTCACTCTCTTTCTCTTCTTATATAAAGCCAACAGTTCTCCAGGATTGGGGCTTTATCCTGATGACTTCCTTTAATCCTAATTAAAAATTCTATAACCTTCTAAAAAAACTCTAGCTTCTGAACATCCTATAAACAAATATAATCACATTAGGGATCAGGCCTCAATATTTGAACTAGGGGTGGGGTACACAATGTGGTCCATTGAACTCTCTGTGTCTCCAAAAAGAACCAACACTGCTAACAGCCATATTTCAGACTTCTAGCATCTAGAACTGCAAAACAATAGATTTCTGATGTTTTAAGCCACCCAATGTGTGGCACTTAGTTACAGCAGCCCTAGGAAATAAATACCATTTCCTTTGGTATGCTCAGAAGATAGTAATTACACCTCTAGTATGCTGAGGCAGAAAATCTGATGTCAAGCTTCATAATTACTTATTTCTTATAGATTTGAGTGTTTATTATAATTCTGTTTGCATGGTTACTTTGGGACACCCTGGCCTTAGCTGGAAGTGTTCTTGTACCCTGTGGATTGAATGTTTCAAGAGAAATTTGGAGCTGTTGCCAAGATCCCCTAATATCAAAAAGACAGGAGGGTGAGAACAACTTAGCAATCTTGACCAGTTAGGCATACTCTTTAAGGCAAAGGAAACTCACCAGATGTAGGCCCCTCTTTGAAATAAAAAAAATTAACAGGCACCAAGGGTCATAACACTAAACTATAGTTAGAGTACACACGTCAAGCAGCAAGCCTGTTTATTCTACATTTTCTTTTTGGCAAACTGCCATTCCCACTGATAGCCTCAGTTAATACAGTTGGACCCTGACACCATATTTCTATCACATTCTACCAATCCTGACCACAATGGATGAAACCGAGTTTCAGATCTCTGGCCCAAGACGTAGTCTCTCTTCTCAGGATTTCAAATTAAGACGTGTAATTGGAGATTAAGACGTAAAGTTGGAAACAGCCTCTGGATCTAGATGTTCTCATAAACTTAGAAGCTGGGGAAACCATGATCAGACCGTATATACTGACGACCAGTAAGACTGCATCTGTAGCAAAGGACAGACAAGACACCTATGTAAGTGGAAAGGGTAAGGGAGAAAAGTTTCTTGGTTTTTGCTGGCACCCTGCTCTCAGGTCTGATTTTTCTTGGTGTTCAGTTGTATATCCTGCCTTTGCTTCTCTGAAATATCCCTCTTTCTTCATAATGAAACACCCTTACACTGTTTTAATGGAATTTCAATTTCTTCTAATCACTTTATTTCCTTGATATAGGGCTATGCTGGACTTCTGTGGTGGCTCAGACAGTAAAGAATCTGCCTGCAATGCTGGAGACCCAGGTTCAATCCCTGGAGAAGATGCCCTGGAGAAGGGCTATGCTTCCCTAGTATGACTCAAATTTGGAAATATTTCTTTTTTAAGGAAGTGGTTCCTCAGAAGGGGGACTACTATAAATAACCTTCTAGAAGGTAGGCTGTAGAGAGTCACTCTGAGCTGGCCAAGAGTGGAGGGAACACAGCACCAGTTTAGGAGGCCCTGGGAGAGCCACTGCCAAAGTAAACAGACTCCACTTAACTGCCAAGCCCTATGGGAAGCATAGCCAATGAGAGATGCTGAGAGCCATACTGTTCTGTTACAGCCAAGAACTTATCAGTGGGTACTTCATATGATTTGCAACTTCTCCACCTCAGGGAGAGAAACTATTCAGGGAAAATGAAGACATCCTCTTTTTCAATGAAAGAAGAAGTTAAGAGATTATTGTTCTTTTGTTACCTTTCACATTGAGGAGGGAAATATAAAACTGGTCTTCCAGGGAAACTGAGGCAGTTTAAGGATGAAAAATAATTGAGTCAGAACTTAAGCCACTGACCAAGATGAAGTTTCTATATGCAACAGGCTATAGACTGAACTGAATTTGAGGTCCTTGATTTCTCAAGTGCAAATTAAGAACAAAAACATTAATTCTCACATGTGTTGCTCCGTTACACACATGCAAGGTGACTGTGCTATTGAACTGGTATCAAGGGTACTATGTTGAATAGGGTATTATCAGGATCGTAAGTCAGATATCAAGATTAAGGGAATGTTCTAGTATTAGAACTTGCATAACAGAAAGGGTTACAAAGTAGAAATCCAAGACTCAAAAATTCCTATTTATATTGTCTACTAAAGTGGGAATAATTTGAAATAATTCGTGCTTTATCAGGATTTTCACTTTTTAGCAAGAATCTATTCATTTCTTGATGCAGATTTCACAAATTGATATTAAAGTTTTCTTTGAAATCTGAGCCCTGGGTATGAAACCTGCCTGCTCTGTCACTCTCTCAGCAGGAAGCAATGCTTACTTAGTGGCTTTTTTTCCCTCCAAATCAAAGCCATCATACAAATAAACAAACTAAACAGTCCATTTTAAGAAGAAAAGGAGGCTTTTGGAGGAACCTATAAGCTTCACATTAAGTATTTATAAACTAAAAGATGAAAATTGGAATACAAAGAAAATTGATTCTTTTGGATAAAAAGATGAATTATACAGGTAGTAACAATACAATATCTTGTGTTCTACTTTTTTCCTAATGCATCTTTCAATTTTTTTAGCTATTATTCTGAAAACATAAATCCTGCTGAAATGGAATATGAGTAGTTTAGAAAATTTCAGTTGCTCAGTGGTGAAGAAAAATAGCAATAGAATACAAATTAACCTCAACAATCCTTAACTCTAAATGTAGGACAACATTTGAAGTGTTTTTTTTTTAACATAAATTTATTTATTTTAATTGGAGGTTAATTACTTTACAATACTGTATTGGTTTTGCCATACATCAACCTGAATCCGCCACAGGTATACACGTGTTCCATTTGAAGTTTAACAAAGCCCCAAATAGCTTTCCGAGTCGCCAGACCTAAATATAATGGAATGACAGCAACCGATCTTAAGTTAAAAGGCATTACTAAAATCCTGATATTTCAAAAAGACAGAAAAAAAGACTTGCTGTTTATTCATACAACGCACACAAAACTAACACATAGGTATGCAAAATTGAAACATCCCTGAGGAATTAATCATCCTTTGTATCTTAGTTTAGATTTCAGTGATCTTGACATGCTTATATTAGTCAAAAGCAAATGTTATGCTCCCTCAAATGCTCATTCCAGATTCTTCATCTATTTTAAGAAGCTAATTTCTTGGGAAAAAATGCAGTCTCATTTTTGTTAAATTAAACCCTCTAAAAAGGAACAGCAAGTCTCTATACATCTGCCATATTCTTTATTCTGTATGAAGTCTGTAGAATAAAGTTAATTCCATTTCCACAGTGAGTAAACATCAAATGAGATGGTCTATTGTTCCCTTTGAATAAAGAATTTTAATCTTTCCTGCAGGCATTTATCATGCAAGTGCCTCTGTTAGGTTATTTTTTGCAGAGTCAGAAGTAAAGAGACAGGGTAAGGAGGCTGAGAATTTGAGGTCTATTGCGGTGATATTGGGTTGGCCCAAGAGTTCATTCTGGTTTTACCGTAACACAAAAAACTTGAACTAACATTTTGGCCAACCCAATATTTCCACTGGGGACCCAGCAACCATCTTCCTCTTCCCTTCATTGCCACCTCTCAAGGCTTAGTGACAGCAATCTTGGGAACCAGGTTATTATTTCTTTCACTCATTTGTAGAATTAATCATCATGCCAGAAACTTATGCTTGGTATAGCTATTTTGACTGAAGTAATCTATGTTTTACCAAGGGTATATTACTGTTTAAATCTAGGCAGATCTGGTTCATACAATAGATTTAGAGCTCATCTTCAAAAAATAGTTCTTGTTGATGTAATTTGACAGTTTACAAAATCATTAGGTCCCAATCATATTTGAAAATAACTGTGAGTTTTTATAGTAATAAAATCTTTATTGGAGGTCTTCCAGGCCTCCCTGTCCATCACCAACTCCCAGAGTTCACTCAGACTAGCATCCATCGAGTCAGTGATGCCATCCAGCCATCTCATCCTCTGTCGTCCCCTTCTCCTCCTGCTCCCCATCCCTCCCAGCATCAGGGTCTTTTCCAATGAGTCAGCTCTTCACATGAGGTGGCCAAAGTACTGGAGTTTCAGCTTCAGCATCATTCTCTCCAAAGAAATCCCAGGGCTGATCTCCTTCAGAATGGACTGATTGGATCTCCTTGCAGTCCAAGGAACTCTCAAGAGCCTTCTCCAACACCACAGTTCAAATGCATCAATTCTTCGGTGCTCAGCCTTCTTCACAGTCCAACTCTCACATCCATACATGACCACAAGAAAAACCATAGCTTTGACTAGACGGAACTTTGTTGGCAAAGTAATGTCTCTGCTTTTCAATATGCTATCTAAGTTGGTCATAACTTTTCTTCCAAGGAGTAAGCGTCTTGATTTCATGGCTGCAGTCACCATCTGCAGTGATTTTGGAGCCCCAAAAAATAAAGTCTGACACTGTTTCCACTGTTTGCCCATCTATTTCCCATGATGTGATGGGACCAGATGCCATCATCTTCGTTTTCTGAATGTTGAGCTTTAAGCCAACTTTTTCACTCTCCACTTTCTAGAGGAATTTAATTAAGGGAATTAATGTGATATGATTTAAATTTTGTTCTTTCTTTCCAGCTTCTGAAACCAGAAAGGTCATTTCCACAAAATTTTCTATTCCAGTAGATTGAGAGGTCAGGTAAATTGTGACTTCTCTGGACTAAGGTGACCTAAGGCTCCCTCACTCTCAAAGTACCATATTGAGGACACCCCATTCATTACCTATACATCATGGCTGAGGCTAGCTACAGCCTGCTCTCTAGGCAAGAGGAGAGGCTTCAGGTCACTTTAAGCCATGTCATTTCATGAAATAAAGTGCCAACAATACAAGGAAACCCACCCACTGGGCAGTCTGTACCTCGACAACAATTGAAGTTATACTGTCATAAATGCCCATAAAACGTTGAAGCAGCCCAATCTGTAAAGAGCCAGGAAGATAATAAATGCTGGTTTGCAGCATTCAATGATTATACCAAGAACTCGCAAGTCTACTTGTACTGAATGTAAATGCAAAACATTATGGATCGTTTCCTAGCACAGGGAAAAAATGCTTTGTCATATACAATATTTCTGGTTGTTGTTTGTTTAGAACATAAAGTGATTGATATTTCTGAATGCCTACTGTTTAAAAGGCACAGTTTTATGGGCTGTAGTCCTGTAAATGATCATTCTTAATGGTTATGAATTCTCAACAAGCTGAAGCAAACAAGGAAAAACAAATCCCCAAGGTGAAATAAGCCTACAGAGGTCAACTTTAGAAGTGGAAAAGGAAACGGAATGATCACATGTCAGGCATTTCTTAAAGCTCGGTCATTTCACTCATATAAAATCTATCAGTGAAGGATTATTATATCCCATTATTAGAGATAAAGAAACTAACAGATGTTACAGAATTTGATCATTATCATAAAATAAATGGACATCAGAGCTGAAACTCCAATACTTTGGCCACCTCATGCAAAGAGTTGACTCATTGGAAAAGACCCTGATGCTGGGAGGGGTTAGGGGCAGGAGGAGAAGGGGACGACAGAGGATGAGATGGCTGGATGGCATCATCGACATGAGTTTGGGTAAACTTCAGGAGTTGGTGATGGACAGGGGGGCCTGGCGTGCTGTGATTCATGAAATCGCAGAGTCAGACACAATTGAGCGACTGAACTAAACTGAACTGAGAGCTGCCTTTGTAGTCACAGCTAGACCTGAATATGAAGCCTGAGTTCTTTCCATAGCATGAAGCACAGTCAAAGCCAAAATAAAGAAATTGGATGTTACATTCCAACAGAGTGAAACAGATGAATATCCAGAGAACCTACATACAAAATGGGTCCCTCCAAGCAACCTCTCATTTCCAACACTGCTGACCTTTGCTGCTACCAAAGTCACAGGACAGAACTGCTGTGACGGAGCAATTTGCCTGGCCCTCAGTCCCCTTTCTGGATCTTTCTCCTACCCAGCAATGCTATCACGTTTCCTTTTTTTCCTGTTTTCTTGGCCCATACAGTTAACAGCCTCTGCTCTCAAATTCTTTGTTCATGTTAGAATGGAACTAATTCATACCAAGCAGACAAATCTCAAAGAGATAGTTACTGTATGCTGATGAAAGGTTGATTAAAGTATTAAAATTATTAATATTTTTTCAGCAATCTGTTAGTAGTTAGGGATAACCTTCAGAGAACCAGGACCTAATGCCAAAGGTACACCACCAGTCTAGAAATTGCCGCAACATAGCTTATCTGCCTATCTCCTGCTTCTCTTCCCTCCACCCAGCCCTTCCTAACATCAGTCGTCCTTTTCTATTCTGTAATTTGGCTACTGCCACACATCCCACCTGAAATTCTCTCTTTCCTCTTCTTTATCCAAACCCTCACATCCTCATCCTTGTTCAGGACCAGCAATTTTTTAACTAATAAATTTGACTAGAATTAAATACACGCTCACTGTCAAAACTTTATAATACAAAAACATATAAATCAATAATGTTAAATTAATAA
>SJXQ01008706.1:20852-94831 GCA_006408695.1 Aepyceros melampus | reverse complement strand
AATCATCAATCTCTCCCTCCCCTTCTCTGCATCCGCCTCCCTCTCCCTCCCTCCCACCCTCCTTCTCTCTCTCTCCTTTGAACTCTTTCAGCTTACTGACCATAACAAGGAGTCTCTCATGTATTTATTCAGTTACTCCTTTAACAAATGTTTATGAAGCCCACCTATTCTGTATCAGACATCATGCTAGATTCCAGGGCAGTAAACAGGACAGACAGAGTTTCTGCCTGCATGAAAATTACAGTCTATAGCCTATAATTATGACATATCTAACTTACTAATTTAACAATCTGTATATTTTATAAGTGAATTTCCCAAGTGAACTGAAACTCCTTAGAGTCAGAAAGCTCATGTCATTATAGTCAAACATTTAGCCAGTAGTCTTTATTACCATGCCCACAGGATTAAAAAAAACAAAGGCATAAAACTGGCCTTTTCTTCATATCAGAAACAGCTTCAATTATATGAGACAAAAGCCCTAGTAATGAACGCATTGCTGATTTATGAACATTAAGTTACATTCTATTTCATTCTATACTATGCTGTGCTGTGCTCAGTTACTCAGACATGTCCAGCTCTTTGTGACCTCATGGACTGTAGCCTACCAGGCTCCTCTGTCCATGGGGATTCTCTAGGCAAGAATACTGGACTGGGTTGCCATGTCCTCCTCCAGGGGACCTTCCCAACCCAAGGATCGAACCCAGGTCTCCCATGTTGCAGGCAGATTATTTACCAGCTGAACTACCAGGGAAGCCCCTTCATTCTATATTAGATTATATTAATTAAAAATACATAACAAAGGGAGATTTTAACTTGAGGCTTACAATTTATAAGCTGATCAGATAGAAATAAAATCAACTCCGTATTAATATGATTGCTGAGCAGGATAAAATAAAGAACTATTATCTGATCAGACAATAAAAAGATAGAAAATTACAGTGAAATAGATGGCATGTGTTTAGAGTATGTAACGTAATAACTGACTCTAACAGTATCTGGCACAAAATGGATGCTCTAAAATACATGCTAGACGCATAGATAAAGAAGCACTGAACTGTGGGCTAGGTGATGGATTCAAATTCTGCTCTTGCCTCTTCAGACAAATCCCTTAACCTTCATGGGCCTTAAATCACATTCAGAGAAGGGCTTGGATGATCCACAGGCAATTCTTGAGTACTAAGTGCACAGCAACCACCACAAGTAATATATTTGTTGTGACACACTGTGCTAACCTTCTCCTAACAAACTAACACAGATAAATATGTATTCTTTATGTAAAAACAAAACTCTTAATTGCAATGGCGTATACAAATCAACTAGATGTATAGAATACAAGTTATGAACAAAGTGGAGTATCTTTTGAAGAAAACAAATACCTAATGGTACCATTTTTTTCCATTCTCAAAACTATCCTGATTTCTCTAATACATTATATGTAGATCCTATTATAAAAGATCACGTGATGATTTACCAATACGTATCACCACATTGGCCAATTTGCCCCACCTGTTTGGTTAAACTGATTAAATTACCAGTGATTTCAGAACTTTTATGTAGTATCAACAGAATATTAATTATATAATTATGCTAATTATTATGTACATTTTTCCAGTTCTAATAATTTATTTCTCAATATCCTGTGAGTGAAGTCACTCGGTCGTGTCTGACTCTTTGCGATTCCATGAACTGTATGGTACCATTTTTTTCCATTCTCAAAACTATCCTGATTTCTCTAATACATTATATGTAGATCCTATTATAAAAGATCACGTGATGATTTACCAATACGTATCACCACATTGGCCAATTTGCCCCACCTGTTTGGTTAAACTGATTAAATTACCAGTGATTTCAGAACTTTTATGTAGTATCAACAGAATATTAATTATATAATTATGCTAATTATTATGTACATTTTTCCAGTTCTAATAATTTATTTCTCAATATCCTGTGAGTGAAGTCACTCGGTCGTGTCTGACTCTTTGCGATTCCATGAACTGTAGCCTACCAGGCTCCTCCATCCATGGGGTTTTCCAGGCAAGAGTACTGGAGTGGGTTGCCATTTCCTTCTCCAGGGGATCTTCCCGACCCAGGGACTGACCCCAGGTCTTCCGCATTGCAGACAGACGCTTTACAGTCTGAGCCACCAGGGAGTAGATGGACACATTTAATTTCTTTCCCAATATCCTATGAACACATTTAACTATATTTTGATAGAATCCACTTCATTATATTTACTGCAAATGGTTTCTTTAGCAATTTTCTGAAATGTAGATATAAATTAAAACAAACAATAATTTCTCAGTGGTTTATATTTATAATTTGCAAAAGGATAAAATGTTGAAATTAGAATTATTTACCAGGAGATAGTGCCTTTCTTTGCTAAACAGGCTAAACCAAGAATTTTTTAATGCATAAACTCCACTGAGGCTTTGGAAATATTTAGATACTATTTCCTGTATTTTAAATTCTATATCTAAAATCTTCATAAATGTTTCTAGACATATAGCAATTCATATCTACAGAATATGGTATGAAGTCTACCACCATCCTCATCAGGCTAAGCTGGTCTAATTTTGGTTTTGTTTGTTTTTGATATAATGATTAATTCATGAGTAATCAATTAGGACATCTGTACTATCAATCAGATCAAACCAATGATCAGGCACATTATCTAGTAACAATGGATTATACAACATAAAAAGTGGAGACTCAACATAGATACTATAGAAATAGGTCAAAAACATCTACAGGATACATACTATTAAAAATAACTTCAATGAAAACAATTTTTATTTCCCTGTTGGATTTTCAATAGGAATTTCTTCTATTCATTCTTTGTTAGAATTTCCAGAGTTGCTCCATCATTTCCAACCCATTCTTTATTAGTGACCCACTTTAGTTTTATTCACCAAATTGCATTTGGTACTCGTAACCATGGTTTGTCTGGCTCCTTAATGTGTTTGCAGAACTGCTATTCAGGGCACCCCTAAGAAAACACCAACTGCTAGGGTATCACATGGGAAACCATGGCTAAGTTGTTAAAAGGCTAAGCTGCAAAAGATGGGTAGATGACTAAACAAATTACTTTGTCACTAAAATAATTTATTTGACAAAAGAAAAACCAGTCACACCAATCTGTGGTTGCATGATAGAAAAAAATAAATGTAACCCTGTCCTTTACAGGTTCTGATGATTAGGAAGCTTCTGCAAGGGACTTAATTATCAGACTCCAGGAGAACTTATTTTCAAATACCACCTGAAAGATTAGAAGCCAGTGTTTACAATTTGCAGACTAGCCCTTCCAATTTTCAGTTGAAAAGTAATTTTTAGTTTGCCATAACACACATGACAGGGTCTTGTATGTATTAGATGCGCAAATGGATATTAATGGAGGACCAGAATTAGTCTGGTTAGAAACTAAATAGTGCCTGCTATGACTATTTTCCTCTATTTTACAAAATATTAATTAACTATTGTGCTTAGCTGAATTTTTGCTATATTAATCTCCTTCTGGATAATAATAGCAAAAATAAAATATGCCAGATAAAATTTTCTGTTGTATCTGATACTTTGAGGCCTTTCTACAATATCACATTTAAACAAGACTATTAGGTCATGCACGTCTGTTTGAATCACAAGGTACTCTAGAGTCTCAGTTTATACCAGGAAAGGGAAAAAACAGTATTAAGTGAATGTTGTAGAATGGAGAATCCTATGTAACCACAAACTCTGATTAACAAAATGTCATTTGTATTTATATTTCTACAGGTAAATGCATATATATATGCATTTTCACTTGAGTTTAACATTAAACACATTGAACATGGACAATTTTTCTTTGACTGTAAAATGTATCAAAAATCTTCCCAAATCCTGAGGTTATCATTTTGAAGGTCAAATGATATATTTTATTAATTGTGAAAGATGAATAGAGTCACAGAAATGAAAGTGACAGATAATGGGAAAGCTGGAGATAGCTTTTACTATAAGTGGTACTATAGCAACATAACAGAGTACAGGGTTTCTTGTTAGGTTAATGAAAATGCTCCAGAATTAGACTGTGGTGACAGTTTAACAATCTTATGGATTTTATTTTATGTGAATTACAGCTCAATAAATAATCATTATATAGTGATTATTAATTATAAATTATTAATTTCCTGAATAATTTAGAATATTTAAATTCCCAAAGCCTACAGTAAGCATCTCTTTTTCAAAATTTGTTCCTGCACTTGCCTGCCTTAAGACAGAGTGACCATAACTGAACAGTTCTCTCATAATTAGAAATAATCAAAAGTACATACTTAATTAGAAGTTAAGGTGAATTATAATAAATTCAGAATAATTTTTGAAGACTTTTTAAAATAAAGCCCAATTACATTCTTGATTTCTTGAATTTGAGACTATTTTTAAATGTTATATGCAAAGGAATAAAATAAAAAATAAATTATAAGGAGTTGTAAGTCATAGAAGAAGCAATTGGTTATAAAAGAATGAGTATTTTACTTAAGCGTGTTCAGTTAATAACAATCAAAACACAGACTAGAAAAGAACTAGAAATTTCTTTTCCTCCCTAACTTAATTCAGTGGTTCTCCATCTTGAATACATAGGAGAATCACCTAGAGAATTTTTTTTTCTTTAATAATTGACCCTCTCTCCCATAGGTTGTGTTTTAGATGGTCTGGTGAGACAACTACTTACTGACCATTTTTTAAAGTTCCTAGGCAATTCTATTGAGCAGCCAGAATTGAAAATTCCTATTCCTAAGTCTTACTCCATACAGCTCAAATTTTATCCCCTCCTTTAACCTTCTCTGTATAGTTTTCCTCCCTAACTTAATTCAGTGGTTCTCCATCTTGAATACATAGGAGAATCACCTAGAGAATTTTTTTTTCTTTAATAATTGACCCTCTCTCCCATAGGTTGTGTTTTAGATGGTCTGGTGAGACAACTACTTACTGACCATTTTTTAAAGTTCCTAGGCAATTCTATTGAGCAGCCAGAATTGAAAATTCCTATTCCTAAGTCTTACTCCATACAGCTCAAACTTTATCCCCTCCTTTAACCTTCTCTGTATAGTTCTGCTTAAAGTAATGTTTTTGTTCTCCAGACCACCTGTATATATAACCGCCTGTATATGTAGCCTGTGTAGATGGCCACCTGTGTCTTGCCTGTTGCTGCTTCTTGATCTGTCTGTAATCCAGTTACATGGATGTATCATTACTCGACTACATTTGTGCCCTTGGAGAAGACATGTGTTTACACACATTAGGTCCCCATTACTGTATGAATGAACGAATGAGTGAAAATAAATGCTTACGCTTTCCCACATTCCCTAAATTTGGTCTCATGACCCACCCGCTCCCTTATTGAACTTCTGCCACCTCGTTTCCCCTTCCCCACACAACTACACTCAGCTCTGGGCCCTAGTCATTTCATATAGCTATTAAACTTAAAATACACAGGGATGATAAGATTTTGGGGGAGATAGGACTAACAGACCATAATCAGCAATATCAGAACTATAAAGATCTAAAACTTACTTTTGGTTGTCTAAGACTCGATTTTCAGGTTTTTTTCCCTACTTATATGTTTTCTCCTTGAATACAAGGAGGCCACTCACTGCTGTATTGTCTTCCCCTTCGCACGCGTGCCGTGTTCTGATCCCTGACTTCTTTAATGTCTATATCTTACTCTATGTAATGCTGTGACCACACATAGCAGTTAAATTCTAAGTGTCATGTTGTTTCCGTTTTGAAAATGCCACTTTCAATTCTAGGCAGGAGAATGTTCCGAACTGTGACTACTTAGAATAATGGTAAACTTCCTTTTTTGGTGACAGATAATTTCTTACCCGTCTGAATTTAGATATTCTTGATTTGTCTCTAGGTAAGATAAATGCATACCTTTTGCCTCCGTGATGGGAAATAACTAAGTTGGGTGACTTTTTAAAAACCCTGTAAGAATATAGAAGTCCATGTCTTGAAAAACTCAAATGAGCCAATTTAGAGAAAGAAGTATCAGAATATAAGAACATTGCAGAAAGAATGAAGAGTCAATTACTGGTGACCTTGTACTCTCTAATCATTCTTTCTCACTCATCTTCTTCTCTCCTTAATTTTTTTTGTTCTTCTCTCCTTTAATATGTTTGTTTTCCTGAAATGTCTACTCTCAAAGCTCCTCTATTCACATTCTACAGACTCTCCTTTGAAGGTATTGACTCCTTTTCCTACCAATAAACTTCCCAAAATATGCATCTAATCATTCTTGATCCTAAGCTCCTGGTATGTAATCCAAATAACTTTTAGATATCTCTAACTAGATGTCAAACATGACATGCCCAGATATAAACTTGTCATTTCATCCCAACAAAATTCCTTTCCCTCTAGCCCCTCTCTCAGTAAACAGCAAGCTATCTGTCCACACACAGCTTAAGGAAGGAATCTGAGCATCATCACACAGGGCTGCACCTCCTCACTAACCACCCTCCATCAATCAATATATCTTGGCAAGAAATTCTCTCCTTAGTATCCTTAAAACCTGACTGCTTCTCCTTTCCTTCTTACTGCTGTTATCATCACTTTTCTCCCAGATTGCATCAACTATTTTATTAGCTATTAAGAAAAAGATCTAGTCACATCAATTCCTACTTAAAATCCCTCCCAGGCCAATTATATTTTTTTTAAACAAGTAAACAGAATATGGCACACAAATATCTGTGTGGTCTGGCTCTTATCTAGCTCCATGTCATAAACATATCAAGCATTAATTGCCCTCTCGGGAAGTTTCACCTGATGCCCCAATCTGGATGAAGAACCTGTCTGGGGTCAGAGCATTCAGAGCACGAATTGATTTGTCAGTTCAGTTCAGTTGCTCAGTTGTATCTGACTCTTTGTGACCCCATGGACTGCAGCGCACCAGGCCTCCCTGTCCATCACCAGTTCTTGGAGTTTATCCAAACTCATGTCCATTGTGGAGAAGGCAATGGCACCCCACTCCAGTACTCTTGCTTGGAAAATCCCATGGACGGAGGAGCCTGGTGGCTGCAGTCCATGGGGTCACTAAGAGTCGGATACGACTGAGCGACTTCCTTTTCACTTTTCACTTTCACGCATTGGAGAAGGAAATGGCACCCCACTCCAGTGTTCTTGCCTGGAGAATCCCAGGGATGGGGGAGCCTGGTGGCTGCCATCTATGGCGTCACATAGAGTCGGACACGACTGAAGCAACTTAGCAGCAGTAGCAGCAGCATGTCCATTGAGTTGGTAATGCCATCCAACCATCTCGTCCTCTGTCATCCCCTTCTCCTCCTGCCTTCAATCTTTCCCAGCATCTGGGTCTTTTCAAATGAGTCAGTTCTTCGCGTGAAGTGGCCAAAGTATCGGAGTTTCAGCTTCAACATCAGTCCTTCCCATGAATACTCAGGACTGGTCTCCCTTAGGATGGACTGGTTGGATCTTCTTGCAGTCCAAGGGACTCTCAAGAGTCTTCTCCAACACCACAGTTCAAAAGTATCAATTCTTCAGTGCTCAGAATTGATTTGTACTGTGTAATTAATAGTTCACTTGACTATCCTGCCTTATAAAAAGTGAGTCTCTTGAGGGCAGAGGCAGCATCACATTGCATTTTAAATTTCCATAATTTAAAATAGTAACAGGCAAAGAGTAAGCAAGACTCATTGGAAAAGACCCTGATGCTGAAAAAGATTGAGGGCAAGAGGAGAAGGGGGAGACAAGACGATGAGATGGTTGGATGGCATCACTAACTCAACAGACATGAGTTTGAGCAAACTCCGGGAGATAGTGAAGGACAGAGAAACCTGGCATGCTGTAGCTCATGGGGATGCAAAGAGTGAGATACGACTTAGGGAATGAACAGCAATGACAACTATAGCAACAATGGCAATTAATAGGAAACCTTTCTATGCATACTCTATTTTGGCCTTGCTCCTGAATCTCAGATAGCTGATCACAGCACAGAGTTCTCTTTAGATTCTGAGCTGGTGGCAGAATGAATTGGAAGGAACACGAAATTTGTTTCACTCTCCTTCAGCACTAAAGATTGTTTGCATTATGCTAAGAAAGACAAAGCCATTTTGTAGCTCAGCTCTTCATAAATACATGCCTCAGAGACTTACCGAACACAGCAAAAATAAAACATTCCTCTTGCCCCGGATTTCTCTAGAGAAGAAAGAAAGCAAAATTTAAAAGAATTTTTAATAGTTGCAAAAAGCTTTGGCTTAAGAAAACAATGTATCAGAAAGTATGCATGAAATTAAATCTAGTCCAAAAGCCCAAGATTAAAAACTTGTCAGAGGTACCCTTTACATGGACATGTAAGTGATCAACTATGAAGTTGGAGCCAAGAGACCTTGATCTCAAGTCTTTGCCTTGGGCAAGTCATTCAAAGTCTCCTCATCCCAGTCTCCACTTTATAAACAGGGCTGTCTGCCCAGCCTGCCTCACAAAATTATTTTAAGAAATCAAATTCATGCATTTGAACATTTATTTTAACAAATATTTTTTGAATGTCACTATTCTAGGCATCAGAGATACAGCTGCTCAAAAGCCCAGTGCCAGGCCGCCTGGAGCTTACATTCTATTGAGAAGGACAAATCAAATAAATGGGTGGATGGACACCTTCAAGGAGTGATGAGAGCTCAGAAGCAAAGTATACCAGGGTTAGGGGATAAAGAATGACAAGGTGGTCTGTATTTTGTGGGGAAAGGGAGGCAGGTTCTCATCTGAAGAACTGCTTTCTGAGAGGAGATCTGAGTGCAGCAAGAAGGTAAACTGTATTGGCATCTGTAAGAATATTCCAGGCAGAAGAACTGCAAGGAAAAGGCCCTGAGGTGGGCACATGCTTAGTACTTTCCAGGAACAGTAAGGAGCCAGGGCTGTTGGAGCCAAATTACTGGAAGCAACAGAAGGAGGAAGTAAGGTTAGAAAAAGGCTAGAGCCAGACATGGCGTATGTGTGAAAGCATTTTGGAAACTATTATTGACAGCAAAGTTTTAAGGCTGAGTCACCCCTAAACGGCGTGGGAGACTGGCATCACTCTTCGTTAATTTTAGATAGTTTCTATTAATATTTATCACACGGGACTCTTGGTATCATTCATGGTACTGGTATGGATTATATCATCAGATGAGCTAATTTCACTCACATATGAGCACATATGTGTACATATGCACACACACATGTACACCTACAGAGTTTGTCTCCACTTGTTTTATACTGAAGTCTTGGATTTTTTTTTAATTTTCTGCAGAAAGTAACAGTAAAGCAGTGAGAGCAAATAGCACCACAGAGAACCCCAAAGTCACAGCTTTTGTTGATTTTAAAGCAACAGCAAGGCCCCAGTTATAACTGGAGCCTGACCTAGCTTTTATCACTAGAGAACATTGAAAACTTGGAGTCATAATAAAATGATAGACAGCGAACAATTTAGATAGGAGACCAAGAGAAACAAATAAATGAGCTAGGACAGTCATGGAGATGATAAAGAAAAGCCACAAAGAAAAAGAAGGCAGACCAATTTTTATGCGTTAAATCATAGCTAAGGTTGAAACACCCCCAGAGGATGGTGATTTGATCCGATCTCTAGAGAAGATTTGGTTTTTTGAGGTGGTGAGTGTCTCAAAAAACAGCTCACCAGGTGCTTAAAAAATAACAGGCACTTCAATATAGGAGAATCCACAGCTACAGTTTTAAAATTCCTTCTCCCTGCCCCTCTAGTAGACTCCTTTCCACCTCCAACTTTCTCCCTCTGCAGTCCTCTTCTCTACATTCTCCCCACTGCAGAAACTGATCCCAAATGCCTGCTCTCTCTCCTGTGTTTAATGCCTACATGTTTTGTTAAGAGACATCTCTCCCTGTCTGCCTTTATGTGCTACTTTCTCAGTGTATCAATGAACAAGCCAATTTTCTTCCTTCTCTCTTAAATCAGTTTTCCTTTATGACCCCACAATTTCTTTTTTAAGCACCAAAATTCTTGGTTGCTGTTGCTGTTGCTAAGTCATGTCAGTCGTGTTCGACCCTGTGCAACCCTGTAGATGGCAGCCCAACAGGTTCCTCTGTCCCTGGGATTCTCCAGGCAAGAACACTGGAGTAGGTTGCCATTTCCTTCTCCAATGCATGAAAGTGAAAAGTGAAAGTGAAGTCATTCAGTCGTGTCTGACTCTTTGCGACCCCATGGACTGTAGCCTACCAGGCTCCTCCATCCATGGGATTCTCCAAGCAAGAGTACTGAGTGGGGTGCCATTGCCTTCTCTGAAATTCTTGGTTACTCCTCAAATCCTCTTTAATGCCTTCTGTCTCACATCCTCCTAAGTTCAACCAATGATTAAGCCCCATTAGGTTCCTTTGTTTCCTTTCCCTCTTGCCTTCTTATTCCTCTACATTTGCCTAGACAACTGTAGTAGATTCTTGGCATACCCCTCCCTCTAGGCTCTCACCTTTCAAATACGTTTAATAAAATGTTACCATGGCATCTTCCAAAGTAGACCTTTCCTCAGGCTGCTGCCCTCCTTAAAAATTCTTCAAAGGCTCTCCATAGCTCAAAAAATAAAAACCACGTTCCTATGCCAAGTATTCAAGGTTCTCCATGGTGGGATCCAAGACTATCTTTCAGCCTTTTTAATCTCCTACTCCTTGCCCTGCACCACATACTCATTGCAGCCTGCAAAATGACCCACCGTCCTCTGAACAGATCACGGTACTTCCCTGCTGCTCTTCACTTGAGCCGTACCCTACACCCAGATTTCCCTCCATAGCCACCTTTTAATATCTTATTTCTATTTTAAAGATAAGTTCAAAATACTATCTCAGGAATTGATTTCCCAAAACAGACATGATGTCTCTGGCCTCTGATGCCAGGGGCACACTAACCATGCATACACCTGGTCACTCTTCCAGCAAGTGCTTAGTAAGCACCTCCCCTGTTATTTCACTAACATCATAGTTTCGTTCCTCTCAGTCCCTTCTCTTGTCACCTTCTTCACACCCTCTTAAATTGTAAGTTTCACTGAAGACATATATTTTCACATTTATGTCTTTTTAGAACCAATCACAATGGCAGGTATCTAAGAGACTAAATACATATCCATCTGAATAGAGAAATGCTTAATTGTTGTACCCTAAATGAGAGGAGCATCTTGGCTTTCCTAAGAGAGAAATGGAGGGCAGCTGTCTGATACTCCTCCCTCATCCAGCTTAGAATTCTTCTTCCTCAAAATTGTACAACCTATACGAGGACAGTGGTCTTCTTCACTTTGTTCTGGCATCCATCGGAGTGCAGTTAGGCAAGGGGCAGGGTCTATAGTGTTCTTGCATTCTGTCTGCAGGTCTTGTCTTAGAACCAAACCAAGGAGTGGCAGAACAGACTCCAGTCATCTAGTAGACTTAGAAGTGACAAGGCAAACAGAAAGAAAAACTTTGAGCTCATCAGCAGTGGAGGTTATCCACTATGAGGTCCCAGGAACGCCATGGCTGGCCCTCAAGTCCTGGCTCTGACTCTCTAACTGAGCTCAGATACATGAAACTTGTGAGAATAAAGAAAGAATAAATAAAGACAATGAAAAAATAGAAATATGTCCCAAAAAATGTTCAGTAGGGGTTCAGGAAGTCGTATGATTATTTTGAGAAAATATCCAACTGTTTCAGTGAGTCTAAAAACTAGTGTCCAAGAGAGCTACAAAAATATCAAAAGGGAAACATGTAGAGAAATTTGGACAAAATTAGACATCAGAACTTGTATTAGTTAGCAGAGTGATCATACATCATTGTAATACCTTACTGAGTTCTGCAAAAAAAATTCAAATTTGAATCATTCCTGGTCTCCAGATTTATAAACATTTGATCTTGAGTACAGAATTGCCTTATCTCTACAATTCAACAAACATGCTGCTTTGACACTTCCTGGTATAATGGAAGGTTATTTCTGTTTTTGTGATAATTCCCTGCCTCTAGGTAAGAACTAAGAGTTAAATATAAAGGTGTATTCATTTAGAGTTTCATGTGCATTCTGATAATGTCAGTAGGTTGGCATTAATTACACTGGAAAAGAATATTTGATGTATTTGAAAAAGTCAGTCATGTGGAATGGTACACAGCCACAAGCTTTAGGTACAAATTCTGAATCTTAATTCAGAAAGCCTGATACTCATAGAGCCCTCACTGTGTACACTTTGTGACCTTCAGATGAAACATTGGTAATACTGTATGTTTATTCCAAAAAGCACTAGGATGAAAGGCCAATGCACACTTGCTTCCCTGAGGCCTTCATCATTCTCCGCATTTTATGGAAAAATTTGTTTCAATTTTTGAGCCACAGAGTTGAAATGGTATGACCAAAAGCTATGGATCGTATTTTCTTTATATTAGAGAAGATCTGGATTGATCATCTTTTTATGTACAGTATATATCAGAGTGGCAGGGAATGTTTTCCGCTTATATAAAACTTCCCCCAATAAACACCCCAAGCAGTATATTTTTTTTAACACCTAACCCAAAAACAACTCACACAATTTTTCTTTCAGAGTCTAACAAGCCATAAACTTAAAAGTGCTCCAAGGCTTTTCAAAATTTCAAAACTATACACTTGAACATGCACACAGCTGCACACACACACCATTAAATACTCTTTCAGCCATCTCACCAATAGATATCATGGGTAAGTTCTGAAAAGAGACATAAATGGGGACAGGATAAATTTGTTTTTGTTAAATGAGGAGCAAAGGATATTCAGAGAGAATATTCTAGAAGAGCAATGACATGAGAGCCAACGAAGTTATCTAAAGAGGTTATCCAAGACAAAGGGAACCAAGTGAAAAACTATGTCCAAAAAGAAAGATTTTTGCCTGGGGAGGTTAAATAAGTCTAAATAGAAGACTCGGGCTTGAGTTCCGTGAAGTAGCAGTATACACAGATCTACCATCTGCAGAAGTTTGGGCTTCCCTGTTGGCAAGAAGGACACTCTTACAACAGAAGGGCCATAAAAGATACTCACATACAAGATTTTTATTATCACAGACTAAATGTTCACTCTGAAGAAAATGGTTAAGAAAACTGTCACATACTCAGAAGACTATTTTGTAGTTACTAAGCATGATGGTAATAAAAAACTTCTGAGGGAATTCCATGATGGTCCAGTGGTTAGGACCTGGTGCTTTCATTACTGGGGGCCCGGGATCAGTTCCTGATCAAGGAACTAAGATCCCACCAGCCACAGGGCATGACCAACAACAAAAGCAAAACGGAAAAAGAGCCCTGCTGATAGTTCAGTCCAACCCTCTCATAAAAGAAAAAAAAGACAAGCTTCTGATTACATGGGGCAAAGCATGTGCTTTAATAATAAACAGGAAAAGTCAGGATTGTACAGAATATAACTCTGCTAAAAACTCTGCATTAAAAAGAGGGCTGATCACACTATTTGCAATAGCCAAGACATGCAAGCAACCTAAATGCCCATCAACAAATAAATGATAAAGAAGTGGAAGATAGACAAAGATGCAACAGAATATTCCTCAGCCATACAAATGAATGAAATAGTGCCATTTGCAGCAACACAGATAGGCCAAGAGATTATCATACTACGCGAAGTTAAGGCAGATAAAGATAAACATATATAGTATCATTTACATGTGGAACCTAAGAAAAAAAATACAAATTAACTTATTTACAAAGCATAGATAGACTCACAGACATAGAAAACAAACTGATAGCTACTGAAGGGCAAAGAGGTAGGGAAGGAGGAATAAATTAGGAGTTTGGGATTAACAGATACACACTACTAAATATAAAATAGATAAACAAGGACCTACTGTAAAGCACATGGAACTATATTCACTATCTTACAATATCCTATAATGGAAAAGAACCCAAATCTTCTGCATTGCAGGATTCTTTACCATCTAAGCCATCAGAGAAGCCAAAAATAATACATATGAATATTATATATGAACCACTTTGCTGTATCCTGAAATTAATACATTGTCAATAATAAAAAAATTTTAAATAAAAAGTTGACAGATCACATCTAAATTTCCACTAAGATGTTATAATTATAAAGCTTTTCTTTTTCTGTCATTTTTATTGTTATTTCATTTTCTGCACCTGTGTGTTTTCCTGTTTTTTCTTTTCACTATATCTGATTTTAATAACAGAAGAAGTAAAAGTAAACCTTACTTATTTTATAGGTCATAACACCCAGAATTGTGTTGTCACACAAAGAGGTCAGAAATGGGAGTTGAAAGATGGAGCTTGAGTACAAAGCTATAGCTGTCTAATGGTGTGAATTTAAGCAAGGCACCTGACCTCTGTAATATGACCATCGTCTCTGACATAATGAACATGTGCTCCAGATCAGTCTCTTTCCCAAGTGTTTGGCCCAGGGTATCTTATTGAATACTCCCATCAAAAAAGTAGATATGTCTCATTCTGCCGTTACATAGACGAGAAAACTGAGACAAAGAAATGACAAAGATTACAGACCCAGCAAGCGGTAGAACGGTAGCAAACTTGGACAATAACTCAGAACTAACTTTGTGTTTCCTGACCCTTTCATCTACAAAATAAATGTTACTTTGCAAACTTTTCTACTTATGTTTCCATCAATGCAGGACTCTTCGTTCCTTTTGCTCACTGATATATCTCAAGCAGTTAGCACCAGTGCTTAGCCCACAGCAGGTATTCAGCAAATACTTGTTGAATAAAAGCACTAGCAGAGGAAATTGAACCCATGGCTTTGAGAGTCCTCGAAATAGCTCTCAAAAGTCACCTTCTACAAGCTGAAATGTTTTTGCAGTCTCATATTTTAACTTAAAATGTGATGTGGACTTTGTATTCTACGTCATAATATCATATGTGTGATTTAATAATTATATCAATATGTGGTTTCACCTGAAATTCATTTTTCAAACTACTCAACTCAAGCAACTTGGTCCCTTTTCTCTCACCAGATAAGTGATATGGGTGCTCCTGGAAGGTCTGACATATTTATCCTTAGGTTTCTTGTATGCCTGGCATACCTTGAACACCACCATGGGAATACACACTCAGGATCTAAGTGACCTCTAATGTTCTCACAAGTTCAGAAAAAGCTTTTGGAACAGTACAATCCACCAGATAAAACTGAACAAGTGAGACACACAGTGGAACCTCTTATGTTCTGGACATAAAGCTTTTATGTCTTTCATCTTAGACTGCATTAGTTTTTTTGACAGCTAAAATAAATTAGCTCATTTTCAGCTTGCAATGAACTAAAAGCCCTAGATCTTTCTTATAATCACTACTGTAAACCAGAATACACCTCACCTTATTCGGGCATATTTTAATTTTTTGAACTTGTGTGAAAGATTTTACATTTCCTCCCTCATAAAAATCAATCATTAGGTTCAGGTCATCATTCCAGTCTGTTGAGAGCTTTTATTGAATCCAGTTATGTCACCTTTCATAGGAGCTATCTGATGGAAATTGTTCAGATATGCCTTCCATGTCTTCATTTAAAGCATTTAAAAAAAAAAAAAAAAAAACAGTGCAGGAAAGGCTTTCAGGCATGCCACCGGACACCTTCATCTAGGTCAAAGATATTCATGACTGAGACGAAAACCTTGCCTTAGTGAAGGGACACAGCAAAATCCCTGTGGGCATGAGATATTTTTATATTTTTCAAAATAAAAGGAATTAGCTTTAAAGGACTAAACACACTGACCCAGGATGACAAAGAATAAGTCATCAACAGGCTAGGTATGGTGATCAGTTACCTGTGAATTTGCCCATCTGCACTTTCATCCATTTTTGTCTATTGACACCTTCATCTAGGTCAAAGATATTCATGACTGAGACGAAAAGCTTGCCTTAGTGAAGGGACACAGCAAAATCCCTGTGGGCATGAGATATTTTTATATTTTTCAAAATAAAAGGAATTAGCTTTAAAGGACTAAACACACTGACCCAGGATGACAAAGAATAAGTCATCAACAGGCTAGGTAGGTGATCAGTTACCTGTGAATTTGCCCATCTGCACTTTCATCCATTTTTGTCTATAGGATATAGGGGAGGGAATATTGATTGCATGAGCTTCTAAATCAAGACATCAGATGAACCATTCTAATATATTTTTTTTAATAAGACTTACTTGGCATTGTTTAGTTTCAGTGCTTTTTCTCTGAGAGCTCAAAAACAATAGGCAGGGGTTTTGGGTTTTGTTTTTTTGTTTGTTTGTTTGTTTGTTGTTTTTCTAGAAATTAACATCCATTTCACTGGTATAAAGATTCTGGAGTTTTGCTTTTATCTATAGTAGTCTAATATTACTTTTATCTTTCTGTAGCAGATGTCAAGAGAACCCCACTCATTACCACCTCAGTCTTCTTTGAAGGTCACTGCATACTTCCTTCATATCTGCCAGAGGGACAAAGAAGACTTCTAGACCTCGGAGCAGAGTAGAATTTGCCTGAGGGTTAATGCTCCAGGCCATCCTAATGAGGGATAAAGTTTGATGGATTAAAAACCCCAAATGGATCCCCTTGGTAAGACAACTGAGGCATATCTGGCAGTCTCTCATAATATAAGATGAGATGAGCTTAATTTTCAGCAGGAATAATTCACTAATCAATGCACCTTTGCTGGCTTTCCTTCTTCCTTCAGTTCACTTTCCTACTCCCATTCTGTGCTTCCTGGGATTACATCCCTAAAACCTACTTGTACCCATATCCTCATCTCTGGAAGAGAATCAAAACTAAGAGAGTATTTCCAGTCTCCCAGATGACTTCATCTCTGTGATATTCCTAAATGTGCTCAAGGCATTTGCCCCATCACATCAATCATCATTTCACTACCTACAGATGCAATGCGTTTGTGTATACAGACTGGAAATCACTGAGAACCTATGCATAGGTCCTTTCTGACCACTGCTCCACATTGATTTCCTGGCCCCTAGTCAGGTTTATTCTAGTTTACAGTATAAAAGTCCTTCTTGCTGGATAAGAGGAAGACAAATCAGAAGTTAAGAAGTTTGTCTTTGTTCTCTCTCAAGATACCTTGCCACATTGAAAGTCTTCAAAAGAAGAACTCAAGGTTAAAAATATATACATAGTGCTAAGACTAAGAAACATCCAGATATTCCACTGAAAATTAAATAAGCATTTATAAGATAGTTAACCTAACAGAAGCAGAAGGTATTAAGAAGAGGTGGCAAGAATACACAGAAGAAACATACAAAAAAGATCTTCACAACCAAGATAATCACGATGGTGTGATCACTCACCTAGAGCCAGACATCCTGGAATGTGAAGTCAAGTGGGCCTTAGGAAGCATCACTATGAACAAAGCTACTGGAGGTAATGGAATTCTAGTTGAGCTATTTCAAATCTTAAAGATGGTGCTGTGAAAGTGCTGCACTCAATATGTCAAAAAACTTGGAAGACTCAGAGTGGCCACAGGACTGGAAAAGGTCACTTTTCATTCCAATCTCTATAACAGGCAGTGCCAAAGAATGTTCAAACTACCACACAATTGCACTCATCTCACATGCTAGCAAAGTAATGCTCAAAATTCTCCAAGCCAGGCTTCAACAGTACATGAACCATGAAATTCCAGATGTTCAAGCTGGATTTAGAAAACGCAGAGGAACCAGAGAAAAAATTGCCAACATCTGCTGGATCATCACAAAAGCAAGAGAGTTCCAGAAAAACATCTACTTCTGCTTTATTGACTATGTCAAAGTCTTTGACTGTGTATATCACAACAAACTGTGGAAAATTCTTCAAGAAATGGGAATACCAGACCACCTGACCTGCCTCCTGAGAAATCTGTATGCAGGTCAAGAAGCAACAATTTAGAACTGGACGTGGAACAACAGACTGGTTCCAAATAGGAAAAAGAATAAGTCAAGGCGATATGCTTATTTAACTTATATGCAGAGCACATCATGAGAAACGCTGGACTGGAAGAAGCACAAGCTAGGATCAAGATTGCTAGAAGAATTATCAATAACCTCAGAAATGCAGATGACACCACCTTTATGGCAGAAAGAGATTTCCAATCTCTATAACAGGCAGTGCCAAAGAATGTTCAAACTACCACACAATTGCACTCATGTCACATGCTAGCAAAGTAATGCTCAAAATTCTCCAAGCCAGGTTTCAACAGTACATGAACCATGAAATTCCAGATGTTCAAGCTGGATTTAGAAAACGCAGAGGAACCAGAGAACAAATTGCCAACATCTGCTGGATCATCACAAAAGCAAGAGATTCCAGAAAAACATCTACTTCTGCTTTATTGACTATGTCAAAGTCTTTGACTGTGTATATCACAACAAACTGTGGAAAATTCTTCAAGAAATGGGAATACCAGACCACCTGACCTGCCTCCTGAGAAATCTGTATGCAGGTCAAGAAGCAACAATTTAGAACTGGACGTGGAACAACAGACTGGTTCCAAATAGGAAAAAGAATAAGTCAAGGCGATATGCTTATTTAACTTATATGCAGAGCACATCATGAGAAACGCTGGACTGGAAGAAGCACAAGCTAGGATCAAGATTGCTAGAAGAATTATCAATAACCTCAGAAATGCAGATGACACCACCTTTATGGCAGAAAGAGAAGAACTAATGAGCTTCTTGATGAAAGTGAAAGAGGAGAGTGGAAAAATTGGCTTAAAACTCAACATTCAGAAAACTAAGACATGGCATCTGATCCCATCACTTCATGGCAAATAGATGGGGTAAGTATGGAAACAGAGACAGCCTTTATGTTTAGGGGCTCCAAAATCACTGTAGATGGGGCCTGCAGCCATGAAATTAAAAGACGCTTGCTCCTTGGAAGAAAAGTTATGACCAACCTAGATAGCATATTAAAAAGCAGAGACATTACTTTGCCAACAAAGGTCCATCTAGTCATATGGTGCTTCCAGGAGTCATGTATGGATGTGAGAGTTGGAGTATAAAGAAAGCTGAGCACCGAAGAATTGATGCTTTTGAACTGTGATATTGGCAAAGACTCTTGAGAGTCCCTTGGACTGCCCGAGATCCAACCAGTCTATCCTAAAGGAAATCAATCCTGAATATTCATTGGAAGGACTGATGCTGAAGCTGAAACTCCAATACTTTGGCCACCTGATGTGAAGAACTGACTCACTGGAAAAGACCCTGATGCTGGGAGGGACTGAGGGCAGGAGGAGAAGGGGACGACAGAGGATGAGATGGTTAAATGGCATCACCAAATCAATGGACATGAGTTTGAGTAAACTCCAGGAGTTGGTGATGGACAGGAAAGCCTGGCATGTTGCAGTCCATGGGGTCACAAAGAATCAGACATGACTAAGGCACTGAACTGAACTGAATGTTTGTCTATAAGATACTAAGAGACTAAGCAGTTCCTAAGTGGAAATATTGTTTCTTTATCATTCAGTGGTCTGAATTCTAAACTAGGATTCTATTATTCTTTCAACAAACAGTTCTTAAGTCCCCAGTGTGTGCCAGGCACAGTGTTTAAAAAAAAAATGGAGAGCTACATCTGAGAATAAGATTTTCCCCCAGTTCTAAGGAATTTATGGTTTAGTAGACATTTGGTGGTTGGGGCGGTAAGTATGAGCAGGAGTGATCCTTCTGACCTCTCCCCACCATTTCTCTAGTGCCATGCAAGTAAAATCTTGAATTTCTATATGTGTCATATTCCACAGAAAGTAAATTATTCTCATACTAAATTGATACTTAATCATATCCTAAAGCTCCTAAAGCTTCTGAGTCTTTTTAATAAACTGGCATATTCTGCCCCTTGCACTTTCTTTTTTACCCTGATGAGAACACTGAATATCCCCTAGAGCTCCCAGAATTCTTTGTGATGTTCTGCATGCATGCCTGTGTGCTAAGTCGCTTCAGTTGTGTCTGACTCTGCAACCCTGTGGACTGTAATCTGCCAGGCTCCTCTGTACATGGGATTCTCTAGGCAAGAACACTGGAGTAGGTTGTCCTGCCTTTCTCCAGGGTGTGATCTTCTACTTCTGCTTAATTTTCTTCCACTGGGATGTTTCATTTGGCTGAAGGAGAAAGGCACCTTGTTAAAGACTCATAGGAAGGTTACACTGTAGGCAGAAGCACTGAGGAGAAAATACTGTCTGTGTAAAATGGTTGGTCTTCATGGGAAGCCTGCCAGGTTAGCAATTAAGCCAAAATGGAACACCTTGTGATCAAGAACATTAGCCTGAAGAAACAGAACCCCAAGGGCGCCTTGTCTGAAACTGCCACAAAGCAAATCTATCCCAAATGTGCCTGGCACTAAACCACATTCAGTTCAGTTCAGTCGCTCAGTCATGTCCGACTCTTTGCGACCTCACGGATCTCAGCACTCCAGGCCTCCCTGTCCATCACCAACTCCGGGAGTTCACTCAGATTCACGTCCATCGAGTCCATGATGCCATCCAGCCATCTCATCCTCTGTCGTCCCCTTCTCCTCCTGCCCCCAATCCCTCCTAGCATGAGGGTCTTTTCCAATGAGTCAACTCTTCGCATGGCCAAAGTATTAGACCCTTGCTAAGAAACCAAGTTTCCACAACAGAGTTTCACATGGCAGTTCTCAGAACAGATTTAGGAATATGTCACTTCAGATATTGCTTGTCTTTGCAAGAAGCCTTTTTCAGCTAAACACAAAAAAGTCACCTATAAATATATTACATGTGATCTTGTACTCTGTTGATAATGACCTTTCACGGGAAATCCACTGTTTACATGACTCATTCTTTCTTTTAGAATAACACAGCGATCACTTTTAGGAAATTCAGCTATTAAAATACCTGAGTTTCAAAGAAGAAAACCCTCTTCCTATTATGTTTCTTTCATTAGAGTGAGTCAGATGCATCATGGCTTTTGAAATAGAAATGGTTAACAGATTTGCTCTGGAGGAAAACCATTTCCAGAAACAGTAAAAGGTTTCCAAGTTTTTGCTATGGGATAAACAAAAATCTCTTTCAAATGTCCCTTTTCCCTTCCTCCAACTAAAGAAGGCTGTGATATTCACTATCTGATGAGACAGAGACACACTGGTTTTTTGCTCCCTTCCTAGGTTTGTGGCCATAACAGTGCCATAATCTTTCTGAGGCTCAGTTTTTTTCTTTTTCAAAATGAACTCATTTAGGATGTAAAGGGATGCTATATTTATAGTGCCTGGCATAGAGCTGGCACCCAGTAGAGTAAGTGGTGGTAACAAGGTAATAACTGCGATAGCAGAAGCTGTGCCCCGAGAGCGCTTGCAACCCAGACCACTGCTCTGGTGCTCTTTTGGTTTGTACTGCCTGGTTCTGGGAGTTCAGAGGTTTGGGAGATTTCCTACTAACTTTCCCTTGTAAATGTATCTTGGATGACTGAAGCTTTCACGCACATGCAGTGGCTGAGTGTCAACACAATACCAACCGAATCCAGTTTACAAGGTTTTCATCCCAGTGTCTCTAAGCATGCCTACATGGAATTTACGATTCACAGATTTTTCCCCCTTCATCATAGAGGGTAAAGGTAAGGGATCCTTGTCCATCCTAAAAAGGGCTCTTCGGCAGAGGAACTTGGCCTGCAAATTTTATGTACATCAACCCTTACTTATTAAATAACTTATTAATTAAATCACTTATTTCTTATTAAAGGGAGAGTTATTTTGAACATCAGCTCATCTGATATGTGTATTTCCTAACAATGTTAAATGGTGAATAAAAGCCTATCCTGACATACAAAATATATGATAGTACAGGTTAATGTCAAGATATAAGACACTTCTAGACTAAGCAGTCAGTGTTTGTCAGGTTGTTTTTATTTGTCAACCACATTACTGTACAGGAAAATGTATCTTTACAAAGCTGTTCTTTGAAAGAGCCTATCTTCTGTTGGTTTGTCTGCTTTTTGCTGTAAGAATAATTAGCCATGACAATTAGCATAGGTGGGAGTTCTAAAAGAAACAGGATAAACTGAAATGAAACCATGCTACAGGGAAGTCATTGTAATAAAAATGAAGCATGAGATATTACACAGGCAAAATGCTGTACTTCCCCAGACTCGTGACCACCAAATACACCCTTTTTGACACTTCTCAGAATGATAAACCTTTCACAGGCTGGTAGGTTTGTTTTTGTTTTTGTTTTAAAGAAAGCTTGCACTTAATGGCACTTTGACACAAAAGACAATCCAAATTTATAAATTGTATACATTTCAAAGAAAAAATTCAGACAATATAAGACAACTCAGAGTCAAAAAAATTCAGTATGTAATATTGAAAATTTACAACAAGAAATAATATGAAACCCTAGTTTGGGATCATTTGGGCATTACTGTAGGACCTTTAAAGCAAATCAATATTCTTCATTGATAGTTCAAAATGTAAGCTATAAATATACAGCAGAAGCATTTCTATACACTGGTTTCCATAATCTAGTCTATGCAGAAATGCTACACCAAATACATAAAGTACTTGTGAAAGAAGTGACCATTTATATTTGGCGGTACCTTGGACTTCTGCCATTCTTTAAAGGGCTTTCATTGTTTAATTGTTATATGGTGTGGGCACTCCTTGGGACCCACAGGATTATGGATTTATTTTCTGATCAATGAATACACATGGGCTTTTAAAGGGAATAAACAGCAAAGGTGAGGCTTTGCTTGCTGCAAAGTTCATGATCACCATTGTGAGAATACGTTTACTCTTTTTAGTCAAGAATTGGAATGAGTCATGATGACCTTGGGAGAGAATGTCACATCTCAAAAATGGGATTAAGCCAGAGACAGAGGTTAGTGCTCGAGGTAGGGCCATTTAGTGGGCACTCCTTGGGACCCACAGGATTATGGATTTATTTTCTGATCAATGAATACACATGGGCTTTTAAAGGGAATAAACAGCAAAGGTGAGGCTTTGCTTGCTGCAAAGTTCATGATCACCATTGTGAGAATACGTTTACTCTTTTTAGTCAAGAATTGGAATGAGTCATGATGACCTTGGGAGAGAATGTCACATCTCAAAAATGGGATTAAGCCAGAGACAGAGGTTAGTGCTCGAGGTAGGGCCATTTTTCCAATTTTCACAACCCACCTTGGTATTTCACAGTCATAATAATTGTTTTTCTTTCAGTTAAAGAAATCTATTACTCTGGGTTCTGTGGGGTTTTTATAAAAGCCACACAAAAATAAGGAATTTAGCTTTGCTTTTTGCCCCTGAAGCAGGACAGATGTTTAAGAGATTACAGTTAACTTCAATGCATGCAAATCTTATTTTTCCTAAAAATAATTTTTCCTAAAGGAAAAAAAATTGCTAGTGATGTTCTTGCAACTACAAACTTGTCTTCACTTGAGAAGGCCATTTTAAGAATTACTTGTTTTTCAAAGTGAATATATAATTAATGCAGAATAAATTGCTTCTTGGCCATATTACTCTAATGATAGGTAAATCTGAGGAGATTTCCTGAGCAGCATTCATTCCAGGGATTCCAATGATCAGTTTTCCTGAGTCATCAATGCCCTAATCATTCAATATATACATTTGATATCCCCATCCCCATTTTTATTGGGAATAATCAGTTACCAATTTGGTGAATGGTTTCATTACTTTAATATATCTTAAAAATAGGAAAATTTATAGAAACCGCTACATTTCAGAGAGACTTTGGTCTGTGTCCACAAGATAGTTTCAGGGAAAAAAAAGAAAAAAAAAAACAGAATTTAGGGAACAGCCATGAATTCAAGGACATCAGTATGTTGCTTTCATTATCTGCATGTGTAAAAAGATCTTAATAATACCTTGAAACACAGGGTATTTTATTTTATTTTTTTGTTTGGATGGTTGGTTGAGATAGCCTGAGTCCATGAAGAGAAGAGGACCATCAAATCATGGTCCTGGTGGGCAGGAAACAGGGAGTGTTGTCATTAACTGCATGGATGACCCACACCAACATTTAATCCCTCAGGGTCTCCGTGTCTGACATGACAAAGTGACAAGGTTGAACTAAATGATTCCCAAAGTCAGTCTTTGAACTTATAGCTGGTAAATATCAGGATACCTCTTCAGAAACTTCCTAACATGAAACTAATTTTTCTATGAATGTTTTTAAAGATAATTAGGGTAAGAATACAGCCATTTGAATGTATATTAAAAACAAGTTCAGAAAGATTCAGAACAGTCCATGGAAAGAGGTATGTTAGGTAAGGGAGAGGTACATCGTCTCTTTATATTCTCCTGAAATGTAAAGATGTTTATAGCATGAACATGTAACTTTTGCAATTAAAATAGCTTATACCAAATTAATATATATAGGGAAACTGCAGTGCACATATTGAATTTAATGCTTTTCTCAAAAATTACTATTTTTGAATTTCAAATATAAAATTATTCCACAGCTATACTGATATTGTATAATTTTTCTTAGAAAAGATCTAGAGTTGTCTTAATGTTGTCTCCCTTGTCTGCTTATCCAGTTTCTTCTAACTTCCCATGGCCTGTTCATATCACCTTCTCCTCCTCCCTTGGCTTTTCAGATGCAGCTCCACTCCAGCACTTGCATAGTAAGATAACTGTGTTCACAAGTCTCTCTCTCACTGCTTAGGCCCAAAGAGAGACTTTGTCTCACTCTTCTGTGAAGTGCCAGTCACTCAATCATGTCTGACTATTTGTGACATAATGGACTATACAGTGCATGGAATTCTCCAGGCCAGAATACTGGACTGGGTAGCTGTTCCCTTCTCCAGGGGATCTTCCCAACCCAGGGATCGAACCCTGGTCTCCTGCATTGCAGGTGGATTCTTTACCAGCTGAGCCACCAGGGAAGCCCCAATGCTCTTTTGTATTTCCATCTAAATTCTTATTATAGTGCCTGGCATGAGGAGGAGGCTCCGCATATTTTATCTCTGAGACACAATGGTGTATCTCTGACACCTTATAATCTTTCTTCAAGAGATTTTTTTATGCCATTGAAAATATGAGGAACAAGAAACAGAAAATCCTATGGCATGCTGTAAACATATGCACCCATGGAAAGCACAATTTGAGCTAAGGGGCAGTGAAAGTGTGTCAACTAAACAAGACCTAGTTCTTCAGGGCCTGTTTTCTCAGGCTTAGGCTTACTGAATAGGCTAAAATTCAGTGTCCAAGGAATTCTATCGTTTAAATTAAAAAAAAATTTTTTTTTCTAGTCCATAGTTTTAGGAACAAGTACTAAATTTAATGAAAGAAGATGAAAAGCTCTAGTGGGTGAAAATAATAAGAATCAGAATTGTGAATTGTGTTTCTCTGTCCACCGTGCTAAAGTTAGCATCAACAAGTAGCCCATTTCTAACAGTAAGTTGAGATCCAAGAAGACAACTGACCTAAGAGACAATTGATTCATAACGGTCCAGGAATTAGAAACATAGAATTTAAGTTCCCTTTTTATCACTCACTCTCTGTGCCAATTTGTACAAGTCACTTCAGTTCTATGAATTTAATTTCCTTACCTATAAAACAATGTTTATCATCTCTGCCTATACGGTTATTAAAATAACTAGATGCCTTAGTGTAGATAAAAATAACCCATAAACTATTTATTGTGTGATATAAAATACAACTATTTATCTTAGAGATTTCTTCAATAATTCTTCTTTCCTGGTCTCCATGGATCGCAAGTGCCATGGTGGCTTAGGAATGCAAAAATGCATGGGAACCACAAGACCCACTTTCCAGGCTCCCATCATTTATAACTGGGTAGCTTATAGCAAGACCTTAACCTCTCTGCTTCAATTTCCCACTGGGGGAAAAACAACAACAAAAAATAACACTATGTCTTTGTCTAGAGATATTTAAAACAATAAAATGGGAAAATGGTTGTGAAATGCTTTTCAAAGCAAAGAGTTTTCAACTAAGATAAGCATATTTGGTCTTGAAAAGTGAGTGACAGAAAGGTAAAGTACCTTATACCTGCCTGTCCAGCATATTATTATATACTGGAAGAAACTAGGCTAGAAATTAGTTTCAAGTCCCTTCTACCTCACTACCTATTTAAATAAATTATGTACACAAAATATTGATCAGAAGAATATAGAATACTATGCAACTGAAAATTCTATTTTCTAATATAAAGGAAGAAAGAAAATATTTATATGCATAACTAGATTAAAATAATACTTATATATACAGACATTACTGCTCAATTACATTTGCTATGAAACAGAGCACATTTGCTCTATGTATTTGAAAATGACTCACTGACTAGTTCATAGCAATTATTAATTTCTAGTTTCTCATCCATTTTCCATCAAAACCAAAAACCATTTACTTCCAAGTCTAACATTTGGGTATAGCTGTTGCTTGCCCTGTTTAGGCAACCAAGATTTTATTTAAGAATTAATCTCTCAGTCTTGACCAAAATGTTCTTGAGCACTAACCAACTAAGAAAACTAGTCTATCATCAGAAAGTCTACAAATAATAAATGCTGGAGAGGATGTGGAGAAAAAGGAAACCTCCTACACTGTTGGTGGGAATGGAGATTGGTGTAGCCACTATGAAGAACAGTATGAAAGTTCCTTTAAATTTTTTTTAAAAACTATAAATATGGAGCGGAGTGCCATTTCCTATTCCAAGGTATCCTCACGACCCAGGGATCAAACCTGCATCCCTTGCATTTCCTGCATTGGCAGGTGGATTCTATCACCAGTGCCATCACAAAAGCACCAGAAATCAAGTATACTTCAACTTTAAAAAGAAAAAAACCAGCTTGACATTTCTGCAAAGTTTTAATGAACCTTATTTATTAAGGTATGGTTTTATTTTGGATTTTGATGCATTTTTTTTAATGAACTTACTATAGAACACATTTCCTGATGCTTTGTAAGTTACTGAGTTCAGATTAAAGAAAGTTTTTATTAAAAAAAATTTAATGCTGTGGGAGAATCAGAGAATTATTTCACATGTTGATTAACTGAACAATGTTACATTGTATCTCTTTTGAATTCATTTTTCTCTCCAGGATTAATCTTTATGCATTATCCAAAATTACTATTATGACACACAAAGATGATTCCAAATAAGATTCAGTTCAGTTCAGTTACCGAGTCTTATCCGACTCTTTGCAACTCCATGGACTGCAGCACACCAGGCTTCCCTGTCCATCACCAACTCCTGGAGTTTACTCAAACTCATGACTCAAACTCATGACTCGGTGATGCCATCCAAACGTCTCAACCTCTGTTGTCCCCTTCTCCTCCTGCCTTCAATCATTCACAGCATCAGGGTCTTTTCCAATGAGTCAGTTCTTCCCATCAGGTGGCCAAAGTATTGGAGTTTCAGTTTCAACATCAGTCTTTCCAAAGAATATTCAGGACTGACTTCCTATAGGATGGACTGGTAGGATCTCCTTGATGTCCAAGGGACTCTCAATAGTCTTCTCCAACACCATAGTTCAAAAGCATCAATGCTTTGGCACTCAGCTTTCTTTATAGTCCAGCTCTCAAATCCATACATGACTACTGGAAAAACCATAGCTCTCACCAGATGGACCTTTGTTGGCAAAGTGATGCCTCTGCTTTTTAATATGCTGTCTAGGTTGGTCATAATTTTCCTTGCAAGGAACAAGTATCTTTTAATTTCATGGCTGAAGTCACAATCTGCAGTGATTTTGGAGCCCAAAAATATAAAGGCTGTCACTGTTTCCCCTGTTTCCCCATCTATTTGCCATGAAGTGATGGAACTGGATGCCATGATCTTTGTTTTTTGAATGTTGAGTTTTTTTGTTTTTTTTTTTTTTTATTTTACAATACTGTATTGGTTTTGCCATACATTGACATGAATCCGTCTTGGGTGTACATGAGTTCCCAATCCTGAACCCCTCTCCCACCTCCCTCCCCATATCAACTCTCTGGATCTTCCCCGTGCACCAGCCCCAAGCATCCTGTATCCTTACAGGGTTATCATTACCATCATTCTAAATTCCATATATATGTGTAAGTATACTGTATTGGTGTTTTTCTTTCTGGCTTACTTCACTCTGTATAATCGGCTCCAGCGTCATCCACCTCATTAGAACTGATTCAAATGTATTCTTTTTAATAGCTGAGTAATACTCCATTGTGTATATGTACCACAGCTTTCTTATCCATTCATCTGCTGATGGACATCTAGGTTGCTTCCATGTTCTGGCTATTATAAATAGTGCCGCAATGAACATTGGGGTACACGTGTCTCTTTCAATTCTGGTTTGAGGAAAGCTTTCTTATCTCTCCTTGCTATTCTTTGGAACTCTGAATTCAAATGGGTATATCTTTCTTTTTCTCCTTTGCCTTTTGCTTCTCTTCTTTTCACAGCTATTTGTAAGACCTCTCCAGCTGACTATTTTGCCTTTTTGTATATCTTTTTCTTGCGGATGATCTTGATCACTGCCTCCTGTACAATATCATGAACCTCATTCCATAGTTTTTCAGGCACTCTATCATATCTAATCCCTTGAATCTATTTGTCACTTCCACTGTATAATCATAGGGATTTAAGTCATACCTGAATGTTCTAGTGGTTTTCCCTACTTTCTTCTATTTTAGTCTGAATATTTTATTGACTATGCCAAAGCCTTTGACTGTGTGGATCACAACAAACTGTAGAAAATTCTGAAAGAGATGGAATACCAGACCATCTGACCTGCCTCTTGAGAAACCTATATGCAGGCCAGGAAGCAACAGTTAGAACTGGACATGGAANACCTACCATCTTACTTGGGTTTCTCTTACCTTGGGTGTGGGGTATCTCTTCACGGCTGCTCCAGCAAAGCACAGCTGCTGCTCCTTACCTTGGACAAGGGATATCTCCTTACCACCACCATTCCTGACCTGCAACGTGGGATAGCTCCTCTAGGCCCTCCTGTGCCTGAACAGCCACCACTCCTTTGGTGGCTCCTCCCAGCTGCCGCCCGTAGTCTCGGGCTTGGGGTGGCTCCTCAAGGTCACCGCCCCTGACCTCAGACTCGGGGTGTCTCCTCCTGGCTGCCACTGGCCTCAGACATGGGGTAGCTCCTCCCGGCCGCTGCCCTGACCTCAACACGGGGTGTCTCCTCCCGGCCTCTGCTAGTTTTGAAGGGTCTCTTGTGGAGACATAAGTCTGCAGGGGCTCACCACAGGGATGGGGGCACTGGCAGCATCAGGCTGGGAAATGGAGATAGTCATTTCTACAGCCTGGCATGACTGACAAAATTTAAAGTGAAAATCTGCTTGGTGCTGGAGTGAGACACACATGTGAGACTTACAGAACATTTATGTAGATTTTTGGATTCAAGTTTAAACGCACCTTTGAATCCAAGAATGTCAACTGATATGGAAGAGTATAATTTGAGAATAATATTCCTTCCATTCCTCAAACTGTCTGATCCCAACCCAACTGCTATATAATCTCAGGAAAATTTCCTAAGCAGGCATCTACATTTTCTTTGGAAGAAAATGCTGGGAAAATCTGTTTCACAACTTTTATTGTTGTGTTCAGTTGCTCAGTAGTGTCCGAATCTTTGCCACCTCATTACTCTCTCACTTAACAACATACAAAAGAGTCTCTCCCATATCAAACCATGTTGCCATGCTGTGTTTACATAGTGTATCACTTTATTCATGTCCTTATCAGCAAGCCCTCTATTAATAACTTTTTGTTGTTTTTTCTAATTTTCTTATGAAAATTGATGTTATAAATAGTCAGACATTTATAAATCTATGCAAATGTTATATATGGAGCAAATCCATAGAGCTGGAGTTTTTAGTTCAAAAGTTAGATATATTTAAGCTGTTTCTTTCCATTGGGACCTTTTACACTCTATAGATTCTGCATTATTTTTCACACCACTATGATATGTGAGTTATTGATTTCCTGACCCACAACCAACCAAAAGGATAATCAAAATTTCATTTTAATTTTAAATTGAAGGCAACAAAAATATCTCAAAAGAAAAATCAATTGGTAATCCATGGAAAATCTTTTCTTCAATAAAAATTACTATCAAATCCATAGAGCTGGAGTTTTTAGTTCAAAAGTTAGATATATTTAAGCTGTTTCTTTCCATTGGGACCTTTTACACTCTATAGATTCTGCATTATTTTTCACACCACTATGATATGTGAGTTATTGATTTCCTGACCCACAACCAACCAAAAGGATAATCAAAATTTCATTTTAATTTTAAATTGAAGGCAACAAAAATATCTCAAAAGAAAAATCAATTGGTAATCCATGGAAAATCTTTTCTTCAATAAAAATTACTATAACTAACTAAAATTAAATTGAACAACTGATCCCACGATTTGTTAAATAAATGAATTCCTACTTAAAAACCTTCCCACAGGGAGGTGGGGGTCGGGATTGGGAGTTCATGTACACTTGTGGCTGATCCATGTCGATGTGTAGCAAAACGAATACAGTATTGTAAAGCAAAACAAACTAAAAAAAAAAAAAATTAGTTAATTAAAAAAAAAAAAAAACCTTCCCACACAGACAACTACAAGTTCAGATGGGTTTCCTGGTGAATTCTATCAAACCTTATGGAAGAAATAACACAAAACCTTCCAGCAAAATTGAGGAAAAGAGAACACTACCCCCATCCTTCTTATCAAGCCAAAATCATTTTGATACTAAAGGCATCACAGGAAAATAAACCACAAACCAATATTCCTCAGGAACATCGAAGCAAAATTCCTTAATAAAAATATTAAAAATTCAAATCTGGCAATATGTGAAAAAAACAATACATAAGAACAAAGTGGTGATTTTATTTCAGAAACACCAGGTTGGTTCATGTTAAGAGATTAATCAGTATAAATCACCATGTTAACAGAAGTAAAGAGAAAAACTACATGATCACTTCAATGGGGCAGAAAAGCTATTGACCAAAAAAGAACAACCTTCGATTAAAAAGTCTCATTCAGCTAGGAACCAAAGGATCCTTCCTCAAAGTGAAAGTAGTATCTAACAAAAGCATAGTGCTACTATGAAGCCTGATAAGAGACAATGCCTTCTTCTAAGACAGGGAACACGACAGAGATACCTGTTCTCATCACTTCTACTCAGCTTCATACTGGAAGTGTTAACTAATACAATACAGAAAGAAAATGCAATGGAAAGCATACAGTTGGAAATGAACAAAATTATTCATTTACAGACATAATTCTATTTGTAGAAAATCCTAAGAAGTCCACAAAAAAGTTGCTAGAACTAATAAATGATTATCAATGTCACAGGATAAAAGCTCAATATGCAAAAATTTCTTGCATTGCTCTAAACTTGCAATGAACATTGAAAAAGGAAATTAAAAAATATGCAACAATAATATCCAAAAACATGAAAAACTACAGAACACATTAAACAAACTATGTGCACGGCATGTATCCTTAAAATTGTAAAACATTGCTGAGAGACATTGAAGAGAATCTAAATAGGTGAATTCAGTGCAAAGAAATAAAGAAAAACAATAGAATGGGAAAAACTAGAGATCTCTTCAAGAAAATCAGAGATATCAAGGGAACATTTCATGCAAAGATGGGCTCGATAAAGGACAGAAATGGTATGGAACTAACAGAAGAAGAAGAAGACATGAAGAAGAGGTGGCAAGAATACACAGAAGAACTGTACAAAAAAGATCTTCATGACCTGGATAATCACAATGGTGTGATCACTCACCTACAGCCAGACATCCTGGAATGTGAAGTCAAGTGGGCCTTAGGAAGCATCACTACGAACAAAGCTAGTGGAGGTGATGGAATTCCAGTTGAGCTGTTTCAAATCCTGAAAGATGATGCTGTGAAAGTGCTGCACTCAATATGCCAGCAAATTTGGAAAACTCAGCAGTGGCCACAGGACTGGAAAAGGTCAGTTTTCATTCCATACAGCCAGACATCCTGGAATGTGAAGTCAAGTGGGCCTTAGGAAGCATCACTACGAACAAAGCTAGTGGAGGTGATGGAATTCCAGTTGAGCTGTTTCAAATCCTGAAAGATGATGCTGTGAAAGTGCTGCACTCAATATGCCAGCACATTTGGAAAACTCAGCAGTGGCCACAGGACTGGAAAAGGTCAGTTTTCATTCCAGTCCCAAAGATAGGCTTCAGCAATACGTGAACCATGAACTTCCAGATGTTCAAGCTGGTTTTAGAAAAGGCAGAGGAACCAGAGATCAAATTGCCAACATCTGCTGGATCATGGAAAAAGCAAAAGACTTCCAGAAAAACATCTATTTCTGCTTTATTGACTATGCCAAAGCCTTTGACTGTGTGGATCACAATAAACTGTGGAAAATTCTGAAAGAGATGGGAATACCAGACCACCTGACCTGCCTCTTGAGAAACCTGTATGCAGATCAGGAAGCAACAGTTAGAACTGGACATGGAACAACAGACTGGTTCCTAATAGGAAAAGGAGTGCATCAAGGCTGTATATTGTCACCCTGCTTATTTAACTTCTATGCAGAGTATATCATGAGAAATGCTGGACTGGAGGAAGCACAAGCTGGAATCAAGATTGCTGGGAGAAATATCAATAACCTCAGATATGCAGATGACACCACCCTTATGGCAGAAAGTGAAGAAGAACTAAAGAGCTTCTTGATGAAAGTGAAAGAGGAGAGTGAAAAAGTTGGCTTAAAACTCAACATTCAGAAAACTAAGATCATGACATCTAGTCCCATCACTTCATGGCAGATAGATAGGGAAACGGTGGAAACAGTGGCTTACTTTATTTTTCTGGGCTCCAAAATCACTGCAGATGGTAATTGCAGCCATGAGATTAAAAGATGCTTACTCCTTGGAAGGACAGTTTTGACCAACCTAGATAGCATATTAAAAAGCAGAGACATTACTTTGGCAACAAGGTCCGTCTAGTCAAGCCTATGGTTTTTCCAATGGTCATGCATGGATGTCAGAGTTTGGCTATAAAGCTGAGTGCTGAAGAATTGATGATTTTTAACTGTGGTGTTGGAGAAAACTCTTCAGAGTCCCTTGGACTGCAAGGAGATCCAACCAGTCCATCCTAAAGGAGATCAGTCCTGGGTGTTCATTGGAAGGACTGATGCTAATGCTGAAACTCCAGTACTTTGGCCACCTGATGGGAAGAGCTGCCTCAATGGAAAAGACCCTGATGCTGGGGAAGATTGAAGGTGGGAGGAGAAGTGGATGACAGAGGATGAGATGGTTGGGTGGCATCATCCACTCGATGGACGTGGGTTTGGGTGGACTCTGGGAGCTGGTGATGGACAGGGAGGCCTGGTGTGCTGCGGTTCATGGGGTCACAAAGAGTCAGACACGACTGAGTGACTGAACTGAACTGAACTGAAATAGGTGAATATTCTATTTTCATAAATCAGAATATTCAAGTGCAATTGTTAGAATTTCAATTCTCTCTACATTAGTCTATAGAGTCAATACAATTTCAATCAAATCCCAGGAGGCTTTAAAAAAAAAAAACATTGTAAATGTGACTTTAAGATTTCTATGAAAATGTGAAGGATCTAGAATACCCAATAATTTTTTTTTTAGAAAGGAACAAAGCTGGGGGACTTACTGTACACATTAAAAGACTTACTATAAAGCTACAGTAATCAAGACAGAAGGCTTCCCTGAGGCTCAGCATTAAAGAACATGCCTATCAATGCAGGAGAACAGGTTCAATCCCTGGGTTGGGAAGATCCCCTGGAAAAGGAGTGGCAACCCACCCCAGTATTCTTGCTTGGAAAATCCCATGGACAGAAGAGCTTGGCAGGCTACAAGTCCATGGGGTCACAAAAAAGAATTGGACATGACTTAGTGACTAAACACACACAAACAATCAAGACAGAATGTTATTTACATCACATGCAGATCAAAGGACATAAAATAGAAAACTCAGACACAGATCCAAACATATTTTCAATTGATTTTTTAAATTTAAATTTAAATTTTTAATTAAACTTTTAAATTAAAGTCTAATATAATTAGACTTTTAATTAGATGATCACAATATTGTGATAGTTTCTGCCATACATCAACACGAAATGGCCATAGGTATACATATGACGCCTCCATATTGAACTTCCTTCCCACCTCCCTTCTCATCCCATTCCTCTATGTTGTCATAAAGCACCAACTTTGGGTTCGCTGATCATATGGCAAATTCCAACTGCCTATCTATTTTACATATGGTAATGTATTAATATATGTTTCAATGCTACTCTCTCAAATCATCCCACCCTCTCCTTCCTCACTGTGTCCAAAAATTTGTTCTTTATGTCTGCTTCTCCTTTCCCTCCCTGCAAGTAGGATCATACACAAAAATAAACTCAAAATGGGTTAAAAACCTAAATGTAAGATCAGAAACTATAAAACTCTTAGAGGAAAACATACACAGAATACTCTTTATGTCATAGAATATGCTGAACATAAATCATAGCAACATTCTCTGTGATTCACCTCCTGTGTGTGTGTGTGTGTGTGTGTGTGTTAGTCACTCAGTTGTGTCTGACTCTTTGTGACCCCATGAACTATAGCCCACCAGTCTCCTCTGTCCATGGAATTCTCCAGGCAAGAATATTGGAGTGGGTAGTCATTCCCTGCTCTGGGAGGTCTTCACGACCCAGGGATCGAACCTGGGTCTCCTGAGCTATAGGAGGATTCTTTACTGTCTGAGCTATCACAGAAGCACGACCACCTCCTAGAGTAATGAAATAAAAACAAAAATAAACTAATGGAGCCTAATTCACTTTAAAAGCTTTTGCATAACAAAGGAAATAATAAGCAAGGTGAAAAGACAACCCTCAGAATGGGAGAAAATAATAGCAAATGAAACAACTGACAAAGGTTTAATCTTCAAATATACAAGCAGGTCATGCAGCGCAGTACCAGAAAAACAAACAACCCAGTCAAAGAGTGGGCAGAAGACCTAAACAGACATTTCTCCAAAGAAGACATACAGGTGGCTAACAAACATGAAAAGATGCTCAACATCTTCAACTGATTTTTTTTTCAAGTGTATAACATGTTTATTCAATACTTGCATATATTTCAAAATGATCACCAAAATAAATCTAGTTAACATCTGTCACTAGATGGAGAAATTGTGGGAAAAGGGAACCCTTCTATACTTTTGAGGGATGTAAATTGGTGCAGCCACTAGAGAGAACAGTATGGTGGTTTGTTAAAAAGAACTAAAAACAGAGCTACCATCAGTTCAGTTCAGTTCAGTCGCTCAGTCGTGTCCGGCTCTTTGCAACCCCATGAATTGCAGCATGCCAGGCCTCCCTGTCCATCACCAACTCCCAGAGTTCACTCAGACTCACGTCCATTGAGTCCGTGATGCCATCCAGCCATCTCATCCTCGGTCGTCCCCTTCTCCTCCTGCCCCCAATCCCTCCCAGCATCAGGGTCTTTTCCAATGAGTCCACTCTTCCCATGAGGTGGCCAAAGTACTGGAGCTTCAGCTTTAGCATCATTCTTTCCAAAGAAATTCCAGGGCTGATCTTCAGAATGGACTGGTTGGATCTCCTTGCAGTCCAAGGGACTCTCAAGAGTCTTCTCCAACACCACAGTTCAAAAGCATCAATTCTTCAGCGCTCATATGATCCAGCAATTCCATTCCTGGGCATATATCCCAAGGAAGCTCTAATTCAAAAAATACATGCACCTCAATGTTCATAGCAGAAATGTTTACAGTAACCAAGACATGGAAGCACCTAAATGTTCACTGACAGATGAATACATAAAGAAGAGGTGGTACATGTATACAATAGAATACAACTCAGCCATAAAGAAAGATGACAATGTCATTTGCAGCAACATTGATGGACCCCAAAATTATCATAACAAGTCGGAAAGAGAAAGACAAATACTATGTGATATCTCTTATGTGTGGAATCTAAAATATGATACAAATGATATACAAACCAAACAGACTCAGAGAGAACAGATTTGTGGTTACCAAGGGGGAGAGGGATAGAGGAGGATGGAGTGGGAGTTTGGGATTAGCAGATGCAAACTATTATATATAGAGTGGATAAACAAAATGGTCCTTCTGTACAGCAAAGAGAACTATAGTCAATATCCTGTAAAAGGGAATTATCCAGCACTCCAGTGGTTAGGATTCCATGCTTCTGCTGCAGGGGCACAGGTTTGAGTCCTGGTCATGGAGCTAATATATGGCAAGCTGCACGATGCAGTCAAAAAAATAACAATATCCAGTAATAAGCCATAATGGCAAAGAATATGAGAAAGAATATATGTAGACATATAATTAGGGCTTCCCTGGTGGTTCAGAGGGTAAAGAATATGTCTGCAATGCAGGAGATCCGGGTTCGATCCCTGTGTCAGGAGTAATCTCTGGAGAAGGGAATGGCTACCCACTCCAGTATTCTTGTCTGGGAAATCCCATGGAGAGAGGATCCTAGCAGGCTATTGGAGAAGGCAATGGCACCCCACTCCAGTACTCTTGCCTGGAAAATCCCATGGACGGAGGAGCCTGGAAGGCTGCAGTCCATGGGGTCGCTGAGGGTTGGACACGACCAACCCTGAGTGGCTTCACTTTCACTTTCACTTTTCACTTTCATGCGTTGGAGAAGGAAATGGCAACCCACTCCAGTGTTCTTGCCTGGAGAATCCCAGGGACGGGGGAACGTGGTGGGCTGCCGTCTATGGGGTCACACAGAGTCGGACACGACTGAAGCGACTCAGCAGCAGGAGCAGCAGGCTATAGTCCAGGGGTCACACAGAGTTGGGCGTGATTGAGCAACAGTAATGTTCACGGGACATTCACTACCACAGGGCTCCAGTTGCTGGGCTCAAGCAATAACGAATCCTTGAGGGTCTGGGCCATAAAGTAAATCTGAAACTGCCAGCTAATAAACAGGGCACCTGGGGCTCATGAAAAATTGCCTGTGCATTCTTTCCCCTTTGCAGTTTTCTCCTTGGTTTTTCTGGACTTTATCTTCTTCCACAGAATTTAGGTTCCTTGACTCATTTCTCGCTCCAAAATCTTCAACATCTCCATTTCCTTTTGACTTTTAAGATTAAAATTTACATACACGAGTAATATGTTTTCCTGCTCCAAAGGGACACACGGGGTCTCGTGTCAATCTGATGCTCAAGTTGATTCCCTGCACCTGCCCTATCTGCCTGTCCCACTTTCTCCTGACGGGCCATGACCCACGAGACCACTCAACAGAGGCCGCAATCTTTGCCCCAAAGGCTAGACTTCAACTAAATACAGAAATTGTTGGTGAAGAAATGTAGCAACTAGAACTCTCAGACCCTGCTGGTGGGAATGCACAGTTAAACATACACTTACCATGGTGGTGGTGGCGGTGACCCCATCGACTATAGCCTGCCAGGAGCCTCTGTCCATGGGATTTCCCAGGCGGCATAAAAACCTACAATCCCACTATTGGATAGTTTCCCAGAATGAATGAAAACATACATCCACCAGACATGCTTACGAACATTTATGGTTTTACTTACAATAAACTGCTGACAACCCAATGACAATCATTAAGTCAAAGGATAAATAAATGGTGGCTCATCTAGACAGTGGAATACCACTCAGCAATAAAAAGGAATGAACTGTTGATGGATGTATCCTCACCAATAAGTCTCTACGTGGTTATGTTAGGCGAAAGAATCAAGACATAAAGTCAATACTACATTTTTCCATTAATAAACTTTAGAAAAGCAGTATCTGCTTTATAGTAACAGAAATCAGCCTGAGGGACTTCCCTGGTGATCTGTGGTTAAGACTTCACACTTTCACTGCAGCAAAGTCTGCAGCAATGTAGCTCAGCATCCCCCTCTGCCCAAATACCTTCTCCTTCACATCTGTACAGGCATTGTTCCAACAGCCTACTCAGACACAAAACAAACTCATAGATTCTTTATCAAAATGATTTTCTACAGGTATAGATGTGCATGTGTGTGTATGTGTGTGAGTGTGTGTGTATATATTTGGCTGTTATGTAAGATAATATTCTTCATCAAATATACTCTGTCAGAGAAAAGACAATCTTCACTGATAAATTTTCAAGACATTGTCTGAAAAACAACTGTTATTGTACAATATTAAATTTCCAGTCTTTGATTATGCTAAGTAAGTAAGTCGCTCAGTCGTGTTCGACTCTTTGTGACCCCATGGACTGTAGCCTACCAGGCTCTTCTGTTCATGGGGTTTTCCAGGCAACAGTACTGGAGTGGATTGCCATTTCCTTCTCCAGTGGATCTACCTGACCCAGGGATCGAACCTGGGTCTCCCACACTGTAGACAGACACTTTACCATTTGAGGCACCAGGGAAGTCCTCTTGATTATGCTAGTAATGCTTAAAATTCTGCAAGCCAGGCTTCAGCAATATGTGAACCATCAACTTTCAGATGTTCAAGCCAGTTTTAGAAAAGGCAGAGGAACCAGAGATCAAATCACCAACATCTGCTGGATCATTGAGAAAGCGAGAGAGTTCCAGAAAAACATCTATTTCGGCTTTATTGACTATGCCAAAGCTGTTGACTGTGTGGATCACAATAAACTGTGGAAAATTCTGAAAGAGATGGGAATATCAGACCACCTGACCTGCCTCTTGAGAAACCTGTATGCAGGTCAGGAAGCAACAGTTAGAACTGGACATGGAACAACAGACTGGTTCCAAATAGGAAAAGGAGTACATCAAGGCTGTATATTGTCACCTTGCTTATTTAACTTATATGCAGAATACATCATGAGAAACTCTGGACTGAAGAAACACAAGCTGGAATCAAGATTGTGGGAGAAATATCAATCACCTCAGATATGCAGATGACACCACCCTTATGGCAGAAAGTGAAGAGGAGCTAAAAAGCCTCTTGTTGAAAGTGAAAGAGGAGAGTGAAAAAGTTGGCTTAAAACTCAACATTCAGAAAACTAAATCATGGCATCCAATACCATCACTTCATGGTAAATAGATGAGGAAATAGTGGAAACAGTGGCTTACTTTATTTTTCTGGGCTCCAAAATCACTGCAGATGGTGATTGCAGCCATGAAATTAAAAGATACTTACTCCTTGGAAGGAAAGTTATGACCAACTTAGATAACATATTGAAAAGCAGAGACATTACTTTGCCAACAAAGGTCTGTCTAGTCAAGGTTATGGTTTTTCCATTGGTCATGTAGGGATGTGAGAGTGGGACTGTGAAGAAAGCTGAGCACTGAGGAATTGATGTTTCTGAACTGTGGTGTTGGAGAAGACTCTTCAGAGTCCCTTGAATTTCAAGGAGATCCAACCAGTCCATTCTGAAGGAGATCATCAAGATTTCTTTGGAGGGAATGATGCTGAAGCTGAAACTCCAGTACTTTGGCCACCTCATGCGAAGAGTTGACTCATTGGAAAAGACTCTGATGCTGGGAGGGATTGGGGGCAGGAGGAAAAGGGGACAATCGAGGATGAGATGGCTGGATGGCATCATTGACTCGATGGACGTGAGTCTGAGTGAATTCCGGGAGTTGGTGATGGACACGAAGGCCTGGCCTGCTGCGATTCATGGGGTTGCAAAGAGTCAGACATGACTGAGTGACCGAACTGAACAGAGATACCATATTAAAAAGCAGAGACATTACTTTGTCACAAAAGGTCTATCTGGTCAAGGGTATGGTTTTCCCAATGGTCATGTATGGATGTGAGAGTTGGACTATAAAGAAAGCTGAGCATTGAAGAATTGATGCTTTTGAACTGTGGTGTTGGAGAAGAATCTTGAGTCCCCTGGACTGCAAGGAGATCCAACCAGTCCATCCTAAAGGAGATTAGTCCTGGTGTTCATTGGAAGGACTGATGTTGAAGCTGAAGCTCCAATACTTTGGCCACCTGATGGGAAGTGCTGACTCATTTGAAAAGACCCTGACGCTGGGAAAGATTGAAGGCCAAGAGGAGAAGGGGATGACAGAGGATGAGATGGTTGCATGGCATCACCGACTCAATGGATATGAATTTGAGTAAATTCCCAGAGTTGGTGATGGACAGGGAGGCCTGGTGTGCTGTGGTTCATGGGGTCACAAAGAGTCGGACACGACTAAGAGACTGAACCTAACTGAAGTTGAACTGTATTCAGGGTTTTTTTAATTTTTTTCCCAGTGTTTTAAAAGCAATTATATTTGTCTTTAGTGAGCTTATCAGTTTAGAAGTAAACTTTATGTACCAATAATATAAACTTTTATTTCACATTTTTATTTTTGTGTTTTATTATTTTCATGCATAAATATTTAATTCTTATGTAGTTAAATTTAACAATCTTTCAGTATTCTGGGATCTGTGTTTCTTTATAAAAGCCCACATACATATTCAGAGGTAACTTCAAAAGAAAAACAATTTCATTTGTTGATTTTTGTATTTAAATCCATTTGAACCACTTAGAATTTATTTTAAAGAATGCCATATAGATCCAGGGTTATGGGTTTTTCAGATATTTTGTGAATTCAAGAAATATTTCTAAAATAAAGGGAAATGGAGAAAAAGAGAGAGATCAACGGAGGGAAATAAAGGGGAGTAGATGGATGGAGGCAGGGAAGAAAAAAAAGAAAGAGAAGAGCCAGCTTTGGGCAAAAATTCTCCTCCCTCTGGGTTGGGGTCAGAAGTGCCATATTTGGAGGTAAAAGAACAAGAGATTAGGATGACGTGTGATACAATAAGGGTCAGAGGCTGTTAGAGAAGGAAAGAAAGCATCTTCCACAATTGTATCTACATATGATGAGCCTGACACCCAGAGAGACTGAGGAACTGATTCAGTTCAGTTCAGTTCAGTCGTTCACTTGTGTTCTATTCTTTGCAACCGCATGGCTACAGTATGCCAGGCCTCCCTGTCCAACAGGGAGTTTACTCAAATTCAAACTCAAAGTCCAGGAATTTACTCAAATTCATGTTCATTGAGTCAGTGATGCCATCCAGTCATCTCATCCTCTGTCATCCCCTTCTCCTCCTGCCTTCAATCTTTCCCAGCATCAGGGTCTTTTCAAATGAGTCAGTTCCTCGCATCAGGTGGCCAAAGTATTGGAGTTTCAGCTTCAGCATCAGCATCAGTCCTTCAAATGAATGTTCAAGACTGATTTCCTTTAGGACTGATGAGTTGGATTTCCTTGCAGTCCAAGGGACTCTCAAGAGTTTTCTCCAACACCACAGTTCAAAAGCATCAATTCCTCGGTGCTCAGCTTTCTTTATAATCCAACTGTCACATTCATACATGACCACTGGAAAAACCGTAGCCTTGACTAGACGGACCTTTGTTGACAAAGTAATGTCTCTGCTTTTTAATATGCTATCTAGGTTGGTCATAATTTTCCTTCCAAGGAGTAAGTGTCTTTTAATTTCATGGCTGCAATCACCATCTGCAGTGATTTTGGAGCCCAAAAAATAAAGTCAGCCATTGTTTCCACTGTTTCCCTGTCTATTTGCCATGAAGTGATGGGACCGGATGCCATGATTTAGTTTTCTGAATGTTTAGCTTTAAGCCATCTTTTTCACTCTCCTCTTTCACTTTCTTTTTTTTTAATTAAGTTTTATTTTTTAGTTTGTTTTGCTTTACAATACTGTATTCATCCTCTTTCACTTTCATCAAGAAGCTCTTTAGTTATTCTTCACTTTCTGCCATAAGGGTGGTGTCATCTGCATATCTGAGGTTATTGATATTTCTCCCAGTAATCTTGACTCCAGCTTGTCCTTCCTCCAGCCCAGTATTTTGCATGATGTGCTCTGCATATAAATTAAATGAGCAGGGTGACAATATATAGCCTTGACATACTCCTTTTCCTATTTGGAACCAGTCTATTCCACGTCCAGTTCTAACTGTTGGTTCCTGACCTGCAACAGGTTTCTCAAGAGGCAGGTCAGGTGGTCTGGTATTCCCATCTCTTGAGGAATTTTCCACAGTTTATTGTGATCCACACAGTCAAAGGCTTTGGCATAAGCAATAAAGCAGAAATAGATGTTTTTCTGGAACTCTCTTGCTTTTTCCATGATCCAGCGGATGTTGGCAATTTGATCTCTGGTTCCTCTGGCTTTTCTAAAACCAGCTTGATCATTTGGAAGTTGATGGCTCATGTATTGCTGAAGTCTGGCTTGGAGAATTTTGAGCATCACTTTACTAGCATGTGAGATGAGTGAAACTGTGCGGTAGTTTGAGCATTCTTTGGCATTGCCTTTCTTTGGGATTGGAATGAAAACTGACCTTTTCCAGTCCTGTGGCCACTGCTGAGTTTTCCAAATGTGCTGGCCTATTGAGTGCAGCACTTTCACAGCATCATCTTTCAGGATTTGAAATAGCTCAAGTGGAATCCATCACCTCCACTAGCTTTGTTCGTAGTGATGCTTCCTAAGGCCCACTTGACTTCACATTCCAGAATGTCTGGCTCTAGGTGAGTGATCACACCATCATGAGTATCTGGGTCATGAAGATCTTTTTTGTACAGTTCTTCTGTGTATTCTTGCCACCTCTTCTTCATGTCTTCTGCTTCTGTTAGGTCCATACCATTTCTGTCCTTTATTGAGCCCATCTTTGCATGAAATTTTCCCTTGGTATGTCTAGTTTTCTTGAAGAGATCTCTAGTCCTTCCCATTTTATTGTTTTCTTCTATTTCTTTGCATTGATCACTGAGGAAGGCTTTCTTATCTCTCCTTGCTATTCTTTGCAACTCTGCATTCAGATGCTTATATCTTTCCTTTTTTCCTTTGCTTTTGGCTTCTCTTCTTTTCACAGCTATTTGCAAGGCCTCCTCAGACAACCATTTTGCTTTTTTGCATTTCTTTTGCTTGGAGATGGTCTTGATTCCTGTCTCCTGTACAATGTCATGAACCTCCATCCATAGTTCATCAGGCACTCTGTCTATCAATCTAATCCCTTAAATCTATTCCTCACTGTGACTGTATAGTCATAAGGGATTTGATCTAGGTCATACCTGAATAGTCTAGTGGTTTTCCTCATTTTCTTCAATTTCTATCTGAATTTGGCAATAAGGAGTTCATGATCTGAGCCACAGTCAGTTCCCAGTCTTGTTTTTGCTGACTGTATATAGCTTCTCTATCCTTGGCTGCAAAGAATAAAATCAATCTGATTTCAGTGTCAACCATCTGGTGATGTCCATGTGTAGAGTCTTCTCTTGTGTTGTTGGAAGAGAGTGTTTGCTATGACCAGTGCATTCTCTTGGCAGAACTCTATTAGCCTTTGCCCTGCTTCTTTCTGTACTCCAAGGCCAAATTAGCCTGTTACTCCAGGTGTTTCTTGACTTCCTACTTTTGCATTCCAGTCCCCTATAATGAAAAGGACATCTTTTCTGGGTGTTAGTTCTAGAAGGTCTTGTAGGTCTTCATAGAACTGTTCAACTTCAGCTTATTCAGCGTTGGGTCAGGGTATAGACTTGGATTACCCTGATATTGAATGGTTTGCCTTGGAAACAAACAGAGATCATTCTGTTGTTTTTGAGATTGCACTATGCAAATGCCAGACTCCAAAACTAGACCTACATTCAACACCCACCCCCAAACACACACATCCCACATCTCTTATTTGTGCTTCTGGAGACCTAGGACAGACTTCCCTGCCTCTGGGTGTTAGTTTGAGCACATCCGCCATATTATACAAACCCCCAGGGGCTTCTTGCTTTCCTTGTCATTGCTACAAAGAGCACCTGCTGGAACCTAGTTTTCCATTCAGTCCAGTTCAGTTCTGAAACTCAGCAGGCCTTCTAAGATTAGAACAGGGTAGACAGAACCAGGTACACTCATTTTCTGAAACAAGGGACAGCAACTGAGCTGCTCATGTGGTTTCCCACATAGAACTCATTCTCTCTTTCCAGCCCTACATCAAACACACTGCTGCCCTATGTAATTGGATAGAAACAATGAGCATTAAATATGGACTTGACATAATTCTTGGACACATTTTAGCTGTATGAGTCACTTGTCCCATCCTTAAGGATCTCATATCTCCATGTCAGACTCTGGGTACCACAGGTAGGAGTTCCACTAGTGGACGTTCTAAGAATCTCTCACTGCACTTAGGAACTAAGACTCATCACAGGGTCCAGGGATAGAATGAACAAGGAACAGTGCAAGAAAAGGACTGGGTTTAGATTCAGTTATAGCAGCTGTCAGAAGCTGGAAAAACCAAGGAGCGTCCAGAGAGAGGCACAGTTCCAGCAACCTTCTGATTTTAGCCTCCTTAGGCCTGTAAGAGGACTTTCCTGGTGATTCAGTGGTAAAGAACCTACCTGACAATGCAGGAGACTCAGATTCGATCCCTGGGTCAAGAAGATCCCCCGGAGGAGGAAATGACAACCCACTCCGGTGTTATTGCTGGGAAATCCCATGGACAGAGGAGCCTGGTGCGCTACAGTCCATGAGGTCACAAGAGTTGGACTTGACATCAAATAAGCAGCAACAACAAAGACCTGTATGATAAGAAATGTAGACATATAGAGTCTTTAAGATAATAAATTTGTTGTTTTTAAGCCACCAAATGTCTAGCAATTTGCTACAGAAGCAATAGAAAATACAGCCATGAGGCCTACACAAGCCCAGCAGTGCACTTGCCTGTCAGTTCTCAAGTTCTGCTTTGACTGGCTATCCTGTCTGTCCTTCTGAGCTCCTACCAGCAACGCATTCCTTTCTTCTGTCATCCCCCCATTTCTGTCCAGAATCATCTAAAAAATTTTTATTATCAATGGCTCTGTCTTAAAAATTCAGTTCTGGATTCAGATCCTCCAGAAAGTTCATCTGGGAAACTCCTTTCAGCACTTCTGTTTCTTTAACTCAACCACTGGGCACTGTCCTGGTTGGAAAGCTTCTGCTTGCTGTCTCTTTGTCATCATGTCTGTCTGGGTGGGGTTGGCAGGGAATGGCTAAGCCGGGTTGTGCACATAAAGTCTGAACTTCTCGAGATGAAGGACTGTGACTCAGAGTTTATCAGGGAGCTTGATCCACTACCACCTTGCCTTCACTCACCCCCAAGGTGTGCATTTTCCCAAAGGACTCAAACCAGCCCTTTTCAGTCTGGTCAGCTCCCAAGATGTGTCTGTCAGGGGCTCTGCCTTTGAGGGGAAGGTTTCTCCTCTTAAGCTTACACCTCTAATTCCCCACCTCCCTCAATGACATTTTGGAAAATTCAGACAAGAGGGTGCTGCAATCCAGGGTTTCCATTCACCATCTCCCCAGTCTCTGAACCTTGGATCTGGGGGATGCTAATTCTCCAAATGGCAACTCTGGATCTAACCCTAGCCAGGCATCCAGTCTGCCACAATTTTAGTCCAGCTGGGGAAGTTCCTCTGCTCTTTTTCCACGATCTCATTTTTTCCCCACAGTCCTGGGAGGAAGGCAAGGGCCAGGAACCAATCCTAAGCCATTGTCTTCTTAGAGGTATCTTGGTCTCTCTCCCTTTCCTTATTCAGAGCTCTTTCTCAGATGTTACTTCCTCCAAGCAGCAAGCCTCTCATTAATCTGAGGAGTAACACCGGTGTCTCTTCATTCCCAGAGGGCTCCTTGCTTTCCTGTCATCCCCATAGAGAACACTTTGCTGGAGTCTGAGTTTCCATCCAGAATAAGCTCAGCTGTAAACCATATCAAGAAGCCAGGGGCAAGAGAGAGTACCAAGAATACTCATCCTTGGGGAAGAAGATACAGTGTTTTCCTCTGGTCTCAAGAAAGCCTTCTTTTCTACCTTCAGGCCCCACATCAGTGCTGCTGCACTGGGCTTTGTGGTAACACAGGGTAAGCCTTTAACTAGGAAATTCACATAAGGGTCAGAGATGTTATAGCTTGTGGAGCCGCTCACCCCGCAGGACACCCCCATTCCAGCTATGCACAAGCCCCTGTCCACCCCTGCCAGCTGCAACCCACTAACTCAGGGTGATGGACTGCAGATCACAACTTAATCATGTCACAGACTGAACCCAATAGGCAGGATCTCTAGACATAGATTTCTTCACGGGAGCAGCTCAAAAGAAAGACTAAGTGCTTAGAGGCGAAAGTGAGTGACTTGGGTTTGCTTGGGGGTCAGGCTTGCAGAGAGCACAGACATAGGACTGGGTTTGAATTGATCAGTGCTGGGTATAGATTTTAGCCCTACCATTAAGTTTTGCCAGGCTTCCCCAGTGGCTCAGCAAAAGAATCTGCCTGCAAGGCGGGAGACACAGGAGAAGCAGGTTCCATCTCTGGTAAGATACCCTGGAAGAGGACATGGCAGCCCATTCCAGTATTCTTGCCTGGAGAATCCCATGGGCAGAGGAGCCTGGTGGGTTACAGTAGTCCATGGGGTCACAAAAAGTTGGACACAACTGAGCACAAACTCACACACAAGGTTTGCCTGTGGGTACAAGGCTGAAGGAGGGACAGCCCCTCTTCTTTAAACTGGAATGCCATGGCTGGTGGTCAGGACACAGCTTCAGATGCAGCTTTTATGGGGCCAGAGACAAGGCCAGAATTATGCTTACACACATCTTGAATCTTTCCACTTCTGATCACTTGTACTGCAAAATTTATTTTCCTTGAAAACTGAAGATTAAAAAAAAAATCCTTTTAGTGAACTGAAATTCTAAAGGACAGCATAAAGCTTGGAAATTTCATACACCCCCACTACACACACCTTTACACACATATTGACTCTAAAGAATCATAGGTCCAAGAAAATTTAAGCTCATTGGTGTCATATGATTACAATGACAACGACTGATTTCTGAGCCCTTGGTCCATGCCCATCACTGTAACTAAGCAATTGATTCATTTAATCTCTGTCTTAGCTCACGAAGCTAATACTATTATTATCATCTTCACTTTATATCTGAGTAAGCTAAGCACCGAAGAATTGATGCTTTTGAATTGTGGTGTTGGAGAAGACTCTTGAGAGTCCCTTGGACTGCAAGGAGATCCAACCAGTCCAGCCTAAAGGAAATCAGTCCTGAATATTCATTGGAAGGACTGATGCTGAGCTGAAACTCTAATACTTTGGCCACCTGATGCAAAGAACAAATTCATTTGATAAGGCACTGATGCTGGGAGGGATTGGGGGCAGGAAGAGAAGGGGACGACAGAGGATGAGATGGTTGGATGGCATCACCAATGCAATGGACATGGGTTTGGGTGGACTCCTGGAGTTGGTGATGGACAGGGAGGCCTGGCATGCTGCGGTTCATGGGGTCACAAAGAGTCAGACATGACTGAGCGACTGAACTGCACTGAACTAAGGCTGAGGCTAAGAGAGGGAAGTAATAGACAGCAGCAGATTTATGTTTGACAAACATCAGATCAGAATCCAACCTAGGTCCAGAGCTTATACTCCAAACCACTAGGGTTGAGTGGGCAGAGTCAGGATGTGGCAAGGGGTGGGATGGGGAGGGGGGCCACTGCCTCATCACAGCAGTGCCTGCCACTGGCTAGAACACGAATGCTCTTAGTCTCTGTCTAGCTCCAGGCTGGTCTCTGTGCCCGCCTGTGTTCCTCTGCTCCCCACCTTTGCATACATACACCAGGGGTGTCCTCCCCAAAGGATGCTAATTTATTGGCTCAAAACTCTGACTTTCCATTCACTTCATGATTGTAGCTGGAGAAATGTGAGTGATGGAGGGTCCTCACCAGGGAGACAGCCCAGAAAGACAGAAAGGGAGCTGTAAGAGGGTTCTCAGACTCTCTGGGTCGTGGCACAGGCCCCCAGCATCACCCGACACGCAGGGCATCTGGGTGACTGACACACACTCTCTCTTTCTGTGACCCTCCTCTCCTTATCTCTGTCTGCTTCTCCCTCTCACCTAGTGGGTGTTCCTCTCCCGCTCCTCCATTTCTGTTTCACTCCATTCTTGCCTTCTCTCTAAATGTCTGTTGCTCTGTTGTCTTTCGTCATCTGCTCCTGTCTGTTTTCCTCTCTCCTTATCAGTAGACTTCCATGTTTTTCCTTCTATGATTCCCTGTTTCTCAATGATTCCCATATTCCTATTTATTTCTCTCTTTATCTCCCTTCTGTTAACCCATGACCACCTACTAGCCTCTCTTTCCCTGCCTCTAGCCTTGTTTCCCGGAGAAGGCAATGGCACCCCACTCCAGTACTCTTGCCTGGAAAATCTCATGGATGAAGGAGCCGGGTAGGCTACCATCCATGGGGTCGCTAAGAGTCAGACATGACTGAGCGACTTCACTTTCACTTTTCACTTTCACGCATTGGAGAAGGAAATGGCAACCCACTCCAGTGTTCTTGCCTGGAGAATCCCAGGGACGGCGGAGCCTGGTGGGCTGCTGTCTATGGGGTCACACAGAGTCGGACACGACTGAAGCGACTTAGCAGCAGCAGCAGCAGCCTTGTTTCCCAGCCATTGGTTCTCTCTGTCTGTCTCTCTCTCCGTCTCGCCATCAATATCTCTTGTTTCTGTTCCCCTCAAGCTCCCAGCCCCAGGATCATGGCAAATCTGAGCCACCCTTCTGAATTTATCCTCTTGGGCTTCTCCCCTCTTGGTGAACTGCAGATCCTGCTCTATGGGCCCTTCCTTGTGCTTGATCTTCTCGCCTTCATAGGAAACACAGTCATCATCGTCACGGTCTTTGTCGACACCCACCTCCACACGCCCATGTACTTCTTCCTGGGCAACTTTTCCCTGCTGGAGATCCTGGTGACCATGACTGCCGTGCCCAGGATGCTCTCTGACCTGCTGGCCCCCCACAGGGTCATCTCCTTCACTGGCTGCATGGTCCAGTTCTACTTCTACTTCTCGCTGGGCTCCACCTCCTTCCTCATCCTGTGCGACATGGCCCTGGACCGCTTTGCGGCCATCTGCCACCCCCTGCGCTATGGCACTTTGATGAGCAGGGCTGTGTGTGCCCGGCTAGCAGGGGCTGCCTGGGCAACTCCTTTCCTGGCCATGGTGCCCACTGTCCTCTCCCGGGTTCATCTCACTTATTGCCACGGCAACGTCATTAACCACTTCTTCTGTGACAATGCACCTCTGCTGCAGCTGTCCTGCTCAGACACCAGGCTGCTGGAATCTGGGACTTTGTGATGGCCTTGGCCTTCGTCCTCAGCTCCTTCCTGGTGACCCTCGTCTCCTACGGCTACATCATGAGCACCGTGCTACATATCCCCTCTGCCAGCGGCCGCCAGAAGGCCTTCTCCACGTGCGGCTCTCACCTCACCCTGGTCTTCATTGGCTACAGCAGCACCATCTTCCTCTATGTCCGGCCTGGCAAAGCACACTCTGTGGAGGTCAACAAGACTGTGGCCCTGGTGACATCTGTCCTCACCCCCTTCCTCAACCCCTTTATCCTCACCCTCCGCAATGAGACATTCAAGGCTGTGCTACGAGGCCAGCTGCAGAGGCTGAAGGCCTCCTCCAGGCGTTGTGAGGGGCCTGATGGACGCAGCCAGGCTCAGTCAGCCAGGTCATTCTGTGAGGAGGCAGGGCACCAACCTGGGTGGGATGACCCTTGTTGAGTTTCTTTCGGATTTTCCCTCTGTGCCTGAGAGTGGTAACCACAATGAGTCCTTGGTAGCACCCTGGCTGGCTTGACGGTCTCAAAGACCATGTGGAATTCCCCCCGTTATCCACTAGCAGTTACAAGAACTCAGAATGGAACCTGGGGAGCCACAAGTGGGGCTTTTAATAAAGGGAAGTACATGAGCTTGCCATTCAAAGAAGGGCAGACAGAAAGTTTTCTCTGATTAAGAAATATTACCCAGCCCCAGTGTGTGTGTGTGTGCACGCACACACAGATGCATGTGCCCCATTGCTAAGGGTGTGCACTATGAGCGCTTGGTCTACATGGAACTAAGCTAAAGAACAACACTTACCAAAGTCATTATCTTTCGAGTGTACAGAGTTCATTGCATAAGAATTCATCTGTTCATTCATTTCAGCAATGCTGAGTAGACTCTGTGTGTCAGGCACCACAACTGCGTCAGGTGCAGGGTAGAACGTAAGCAAGACATTGATAGTTTTCAAATCTCTTAGCTCTATGAAGGGAAAGAATGGTATGATAAAGAGCAGCTTACAGGGACTTTGCAGGCAATTCATCGTTAAGACTCTGCTTCCATGGCAGGAGGTGCAGATCTGACTCCTGGTCAGGAAACTAAGATCCTACATGCCCTGTGATGTGGCAAAAAAGTAAAAAGTGATCTGCTTATGCGGCAGGTGACGTGTAATGATGGACTCAAAGAAAGGTTTATGAGAGCAGATAAGAGGAACATTGAGACCAGACTGAGGACTGAGGGACAGTTTCCTGATAAGGTGACGCCCAAGTAACACTTTGAACATAAGACGGACAGTGTGAGAAGGCAATCCACCACCTAAGCCTTGTGCAGAGAAAATGAATTTAAAGAAAGTAAGATAAATCTTCGTTAGTGTAAGAAATAAGAACAAATCTTTCAGGAATTGTATGCATTCTGCTGCTGCTGCTGCTAAGTTGCTTCAGTCGTGTCCGACTCTGTGCGACCCCATCAGGCTCCCCCATCCCTGGGATTCTCCAGGCAGGAGCACTGGAGTGGGTTGCCATTTCCTTCTCCAATACATGAAAGTGAAAAGTGAAAGTCAAGTCACTCAGTCATGTCTGACTAGTAGCGACCCCATGGACTGCAGCCCACCAGGCTCCTCTGTCCATGGATTTTCCAGGCAAGAGTACTGGAGTGGGGTGCCATTGCCTTCTCTGGTATGCGTTCTGGGGAGGAAATATTAAGAGATTTTTGCCATTGTTCAGTCGCACAGTCATGTCCAACTCTTTGTGGCCCCGTGGACTGCAGCATACCAGACTTCCCTGTTCTTCACCACCTCCCAGAGTTTGCTCCAACTCCTGTCCATTGAGTTGATGATGCCAACAGAGACTTTTAGAAAGATAAAAATAAACTATTCTACTGCATGATTAGAAACATTCACCTGCTTGAAGGCAGAAGATTGAGGTGAATACAGTAAATTCCTTTGTCCAGTCATTATACTCACATGCACACACACACACGTGTGTGTGTAAATTCCTGAAAGCCTATTAGGTTCCATATTCCCTCAGGAATGAAATGTCAGCTCCCACTGTGTTTCCCTCCCAAACTCTTGTGTGAAATTTCCCAAATCCTTCAAGTACATTCTCCTCACAATCATGTTCTCTTCGCTTTCGTTCTATCTGGGATTTTCTGAAACAGCCCCAGTGTAAAATATTCTGCCAAGCTATTTCTGTAAAAACAGTTAAATTTACCAAACAGCATTTCCCAGTAAACATCAATATACTCCTAGCCCTGCTTATAAGATGAGAACAAAAATGACCAATTTACCAGGAACGCCAAGCTCAGCTCTGCTGTGTGGGAGTGAACGAGGCTGGGACTGTGGGCTACTCTGGTGGGCACAGATGCCCTAGCTTTGGAGCCGTGGCTCCCTGAGTGGTCCCTAGTGGTCCATCGGTGCCTCCCCAGGAGACCCTCTTCCTAACTGCGGTGCCCCTTTCTCTGGCTTTCTGAAAAGCTCTTTTCTGTCTCGCTGAGATGCTCATCACCCAAGTCAGGAGATCTCTTTAGGTACCTCATTTCATCTTCTGCTGGAAAATCTGACTCCTCCAGTTATACATCAGAGCAATGACTCTGGTGTTTGCTATTGCTGTTGAAACAATTGCTTTATTTTTTTTCTAAATTATCCTCCTTTTACCACCTCGAATAGTAAATAGCTTCCCCGGTGGCTCAGCTGGTAAAGAATCCGACTGCAATGTGGGAGACCTGGGTTCGATCCCTCGGTTGGGAAGATCCCCTGGAAAAGGGAATGGCTACCCACTCCAGTATTCTGGCCTGGAGAATTCCATGGACTATATAGTACGTGGAGTCACAAAGGGTTGGACACGACTTTCACTCACATGACATAAATAAAAACATGATGAACGAATTAAAGATAATTCTACTGATAACATGTTACCATGTTTTTTCACACTTTATCAACTATTTTTGTGCATTTTTTCCACCTGGTTTTACTCTCATAGTAATTCAATGAGGTAAAAATACACAGATCACCCAACACCAGGAATGGACCCCACTCACTGGCTGGTAAAGATCAAAGAAATGTGGATTCTAACTTCAAAGCATTCTCCACTGTGAGAGAGAGGACAAAGTACCATTAATTCTACTACATTTTAATAAAAGGTTCTGCTGGTAACAAGTGCTGCAAGAGCCCTGAAGGGAAAAACCTATTCTCGGGCTGCAGTTGAGCAGTATTTTCTTTAAAAAAAATTTTTTTTGTTTAAATATTTACCTATTGATTTGGCTGTGTCCAGTCTTAGCTGTGGCACCAGGATCTTCACTGCATTATGCGGGACCTTTCACTGTGGCACATGGACTCTCTGTTTGTGTCCTGCAGAGCCCCCACGGGCTTCAGCAGCTGATGGGTGTGGGCCTAGAGGGTCCAAGGCATGTGGGGCTCTAGTTCTGCAACCAGGGATCAGACCCTCATTCCCTGAATTGCAAGGTGGATTCTTAACCACTAGACCACCAGGGAAGTCACACAAGGGGTGCTTTCTCACCATCTAATAGATAAAGTAGCCATGGCTGAGTGAAAGAAAGAGCTAGTCAAAACAATGACAGAACTGACAGTAATATCTAGTTTTTCAAACGCCTTTCCCATCTCTCCATCCTCAGAAATTCTCCTGCCCAGATCAAAGCTGAATTAATTAAAAGTTGGAATCTCCAGAATCTGAAGTTCCTCAGTATAGACTCCTTTAGCCCTTTCATTTAATGTGTATTCATCAAGTTCCCATCAAATTTACAGACTGGTAAGGTAATGGCAATGATTCTAGTAACTTCTTCACAACAGTAACTGTATGTTTACACTCCTTGCCTGAAAGGAACACTTACAGTTAGAAAATAACCATAGATTCAGTGTCACTTTTAAAATCTTTTGTATTTTATTTACCACAATAGAATCCACAAACACTTGAAAGAAAATAACACATATTCAATTATAAATAAAACACATATACAATAAATAATTTTATTCAGTCTAATTGCAATGTTAATTTTTTGCTTTACCATTTTCCCCAGGAAATGGAAACAATTGATCTGTTTGTTAGTCTACATAAAGGCGTTTGATTTAAGGTCATTTCACTGAAGGCAATAGCTTCCCATTCCACAGTAGTAGCTTACACTGGAACATAATTGCCAGCAGGCAGGGTGAGATTGTAATATCGAGAGCTAATTTATATATATATATATATATACACACACACATACATACTTATATATACTTTGATCACCTGATGCAAATAACTGACTCATTGGAAAATGTCCTGATGCCGGGAAAGATTGAAGACAGGAGGAGAAGGGGATGACAGAGGATAAGATGGCTGGATAAACATGAGTTTGAGCAAGCTCTGCGAGTTGGTGATGGACAGAGAAGCCTGACATGCTGCAGTCCAAAAAGTCAGACACAACTGAGAGACTAAACTGAACTGATATATACACACACATATACACACATTGGACTTCCCTGGTGGCTCAGACAGTAAAGAATCCACCTGCAATGCAGCAGACCCCCCCTTGGTCGGGAAGATCCCCTGGTGAAGGTAATGCCTACCCATTGCAGTATTCTTACCTAGAGAATCTCATGGACAGAGGAGCCTGGTGGGCTACAGTCCATGGGGTCAAAAAGAGTTGGACATGACTGAGTGACTAAGCACAACGTTTCCTAAACATATGTATATATAAGTATATATGTACATATATATAAATGTAAAATGCAAAAATAAAGATTCCTAGAATATATATAAATATATAATATAATATATAAATATATAATAAATATATATATAATATATATATTCTAAGAATCTTTATTTTTGCATTTTACATTTAGGTCTTTGAGCCATTTTGAGTTTTTTTTTGTAAAAAGTGTAAGGTAAGCATCTAGATTTTCTGTCTCTTCATATGAATGATTTTTAAAATTTTATACTGAAGTATAGTTGACTAAAAATGTTGAGTTACTTTCAGGTGTACAGCAAAGTGATGCAGTTATACACATACATGTATTGATTCTTTTTAAAATTCTTTTCCCAGTTAGGTTATTATAGAATACTGAGCAGAATTTCCTGTGCTATACAGCAGGTCCTTGTTGGTTATCTATTTTAAATATAGAAGAGTTTATTGGTCAGTCCCAAATTCCCAATCTACACCTCCCCACCTAAAGCTAACTTAAATATAGGTAAAAATGATGGCAGGATTTCCTGACTCTAAAATGCATCCCCCATCTTCCCTTCGTGTGTCCAACATTCCAGCCTCAGATATACAATGTCCTCGTAAGCAACCATTAGAAATATACAAGGTTCTGACAAGCTAGCACAAGAACACATTGTCACAAATGTAAATCCCATTGAGAAATGAAGGTAGATTCATTCCTTCCAGCTGAAGGGACTAGGGAGCAAGAAACCAAGGATATGGAAGTTTTGATGCAGACGATAAAGGAATCAAGTCATTTTCATATAAAAGTCAGGCCTGATTCCTAGAGTGACCAGTCATACCATGAAGGCCCTGAATTTTAGGAGTTAGGTGAGGTGCAAAACTTCCTAAGGCCAAAGTGGAAATTTTCAGCAGTGCCTACGGAGCACCACGTTTCTATCAATCTAGTTCCACCGATTCCTTCAACTTCAGATTTCCTATTGTAAATGGGATCCTTGCAATCATGCCTGATGAATATGGAAGAAAAGCGATAGTGACTCGGTGGCCTGCTGGTAAATATTAATCTCTGCTCCTCCAGTTGTAGCATTTGCTGCCTTCCAGCATTCACCAGTTTCCATGCTGTTTCACTCCCGTCATGTCTGATTCCAAGCTACCAAGATGACATCACTGAGCTTGGAGGCCAGTTTATCTACCATGCCGTTACAAGTAATACAGATAACTTCAGTTGTCTATAAAACAAAATAAAAGGCAGTAAATAATGAGAAGCTTTGAGTTTTGATCACCTTTGTTTTTAACATAATCTACTTCATTGCATGTGTCTATTATTTAATTTTTAATAGTAGGTATGTTTAAGTCCTGAAATTTTAACTATCAGTTTTCAGGAGAGCTCCAGTCCATCAGCATAGCATTCTGCCTGGGGTTTCTCTTAGATCTTGTTCCCTATTCAACCCAGCATCTTTGTCATTCTCCTTCCCTTGAGAGTGACAAGCACATATCTTATGGAAGGAAACCTCATGGAATTGCCCTTTAGTAGAACTATTTCTAAACTCTTTATGAACTTACTTATGTCTTTTTCAAAATTGAAGGCAATAAAATTCCAGCCCTGAAGATAAATAGTACCTTTGTGAATATAGTAGAATTGCCCTAGCATGCAAAAGTTTCTATAGTAACGCCCTCTATATCCACTACGAAGTTCATCATCTTATGACTTCAGGGGGGAAGCATCTTTCAGAGGACACTTGTGACCCGCCCCCCCATAAAGAGACCTGGATTTGATAAGGTGAAGAGACTCATGACCACTCTCCAAGGATCATTCATTAATTCCACTATTCTCTCCAGACTTGCACTGCCCACACGATATGCCATTTTTATGTCTCTGTTACTTTCTACATTATTCAGTTGCCCCTCTGGAATTCACTTTTCCTCTTCTTGGCACTTGTGAAGCCTCAACTCAAATGACACCATGTTTGAGAAGATTCAGTCTAACAAACTCCTTCCCTGTACTCCCAGCATGCTCTGCATATTCTAGTATTAACAGCACCTCTCAAATATTATTGTGCATGTGAATCACCCAGGGGTCTTGTTAAAAATGCAGATTCGGGTTCAGAAGGTCTGGGGTGGGGTCCAGATTTTGCATTTCCAAAGAGCTCCCAAGAGATGCCAATGTAGTTCCAGGGATCACAATGTGAATAGCAAGGGACCACAGGCAGGTCTGTTATGAATGTCGTGCCTGTGAGATGCTGGCTATGACAGGGCAATTACTGTGAAGGAACAAAGCACTTTACACCTTCCCCAAAACTGCTGAGTCAGAGAGCCCATTCCTATGGAATTCTGTGAAAAATGGGCAAAAGCCTGCTGCAGGCTGTGGGTTATATTTTTTTTACTCTTTTTTGTTACTGATTATTTTATGAAATTAATTTTTATTAGAGTTTAGTTGCTTTAAAACGTGTGTTAGTTTCTACTATACAGCAGAGTAAGTCAGCTATAGGTATGCATATATCCCCTCTTCTCTGACTTCCTTTCCATTTAGGTCACCAAAAAGCACAGAGTAGAGTTCCCTGAGCCATAAAGGTTTATATCAGTCATCTATTTCATACATAGTATCAACAGTGTATATAGGTAAATCCTAATCTCCCAAATTATCCCCACTTTGGCCTCTATACATTTGTTCTCTACGCCTTTGTCTCTTATTTGCAAAACAGAAATAGTGTCGTTTTAAATTTTTAGAGGGAGGGTGCAGAGATGAGAGTCACAGGAAAGAGTCTCTCAAGAGGAAAACCTGAGCGGATTTGTGTGCTGATTATCTGAGAAGCAAAAGAGTTGAAGGAAAGTGTTTGCATATCAAAAGGAGATAATTGCCTCCCATTTAGTTTTCAGGGTTTTTTTTCCCACAAAGTTTGTTAGGATGGTAAATAATTAGTCCCTTGAGACTTACAGGAGAGAAAGTTCTCAGAATGAAAAAAAAAAAAAAAAGTTTTCCAGGTGGGCCTTTCCTGCACAATTAAAAGTACCTGTCCACTTTTTTTGGAGAGGCCCACAGATGGGAGCGGGTCCTATGGTAGTTATTTAAAAAAAAAAAAAAAAAAAGTTGAATTGGAAACCAAGCTTCCTGGTCATAACAGGAGACTCATGCCCCCAGACCACATACCCTGGGACACTTGTTCCTCCCACCTCCTCCTTTCTACACAACATCGGGTTTGAGGGGGGCCCCCACACTGTGACTGTCTCCACTGCATATGCCAACCAGGGCCTCTCTAGAGCCCTGTGAACATAACTAGCTCCAGAAGCCAGGGGAAGCCTGCATCTACTCTTGTCCTGTTTTGAGAATTCCAGGGCAGTCCAGATTACGTCTGGTATAAGAGATCAGATGCCAAAGCCATTTCTACTGGCACTATCTTTCCATGATACCCTAAACCACTTCCAGCCTTCCAAGGATAGCTTCCTTCATCTGCCTTCCAGCCCACTCACTACCCACAACACCCATCTTGGGCCATTTCCTCCTCATCTGCCTTCCACCACCTCAGTCTTCACTGTAGGCGGCTGGCATTCTCCCAGCCAGGTGACTTCCAAGAACCCCAGCCTCAGAGGGCTCTCCCTCTGGGTTCTGTGGTTCTGTGGGATCTGCAGTTCTGCGGGAGAGGAGAAGAGCTAGCCCTTGAGAAGGCGGAGGTAGCAAGTGTAGGACAGCAACCCACCTTTCATCCCCTCTTTCCTGCATGCAGTGGAAGGACTAAAAAATTTTAAAAACGTAAAGGGCATGCCCTTCTTTCTAGTCATGGAACTGTCATGACCTTTCTGTGTAAGAGGGATAGGAAAGTGGCCCCCAGAGTCATTTCTGTTTAAAAGTCAAAGAGGTCTGGGGGTCAGGAGGGAGTGGGCAGCCTGGGTGTGAGCAATGCTTCTGCTGCAGGAGCTGTCCCAGTTGGGGGTCCCAGGAGCTGTCCCAGATGGGGGTCCCAGGAGCTGTCCTGGAAGAGGGTCCCAGGAGCTATCCCGGATGAGGGTCCCAGGAGCTGTCCCGTATGGAGTCCCGGGAAAAGGCACATAGTTTTTTCTGTTCTGAGAATGCCAAAACATCCTGCTCTTTTCTGAGAACCTTGCACTTTCAGGACCCCAGCCTAGACTCTGAAACCAGTTCCTGAGAAAGGAATACACACTAAAACAAGACTGCACACAAAGAAAACATAAAGGAATGAGAACAAAACCATAGAGCAGGACCTCGGAGAGAGAATTTAATAGCACATTTCATAATAACAGCTATATTTACTGAGTCCTCCCTACATTCCAAGGCCCTGTGTGAAGACTTTGATTTGGATCATCTCTTTGAATTGAGATTGCTTGTGGCTCAGTCGGTGAAGAATCACCCTTCAATGCTGGAGACTTGGTTTCGATCCCTGGGTAGGGAAGATCTCCTGGAGAAGGGAAAGGCTACACACTCCACTATTTTGGCCTATCATTCTGAAGCTTCCCAGGTGGCTCAGATGGTAAAGAGTCTGCCTGCAATGCCAAAGACCCAGGTTCAATCCCTGGGTTGGGAAGATCCCCTGGAGAAGGAAAGGCAAAACACTCCAGTATTCTTGCCTGGAGAATTCCATGGACGGAAGAACCTGGCTATAGTCCGTGGGGTCAAAAAGAGTCAGACACGACTGAGAGACTTCAAACAAAAAGTTTTACAATTTGAATTGACATCATCACACTGTTTTCACCCCCAGCTGCCTTGAAATCCTTTCCCCAACTAGCGCAGGCTCACAGACACCTGGCTTTGAGACTTTCGGTGGACGTGAACTCATCCGCTTCCCTGTGGAGAGTGAACAGTGACTTCAGTGGGGCGGAGCGGGCAGGAGAGACTAGGAAGGAGGCTGAGAGGCTCCAGCCTGGGCACCTGGGTGCCACCTGCAGTGGATGGCCCCCCTTCCTTGCTCTCATCTGAGGGCAGCTGGGTGGTCAAGGAGGATCCTTTTGGACGTATCCTCCGTGACATTTTGGACCTTCTCATTCTGGAAGGTGAAGATGAAGGGGTTGAGGAACGGGGTCACCAGGGCAGTCATCAGGGCCACCACCTTGCTGAGCTGTGCGGAGGGGCCCTTGTCTGGTCTCTGAAGAGCAAGGACAGGAAGAAGTCCATGAGCTCGATGTGCTGGGTGTCAGAGCAGGACCGCTCGAGCAGCAGGGCGGAGTCACAGTAGTGGTGGTCAGTGATGTTGGGGATGCTGTACCAGAGCTGGGTTAAGGGTCGGGGAGATGATGGAGAGGAACCCCACCACCCGACAGACCACCACCAGCTTCACACAGACCGGCCTGTTCATGATGGTCGGGTAGTGTAGAGGGTGGCAGATGGCCATGGAGCGATCAAAGGCCATGACTGTGAGGAGCAGGAAGTCAGTGGAGCCCAGGGAGAAGGAAAAGAAAGACTGGGTCAAGCATTCAGCCAGGGCCATGGTCCTGCGAGGAGACAGCAGGTCAGCCAGCATGCTAGGGGCCACAGTGGAGGTGACCAGCAGCACCTCCGTGAGGGAGAAATTGCAGAGGAAGAAGTACATGGGTGTGCGGGGTGGGGGTCCAGGCACCTAAGGGTGACATGGCCAGATTCCCCAGAACCGTCAGGCGTATATCAATAGGATGAAGGCAAACAGGAAAGACTAGAACTCGTGCAGATGAGAAAACCCTAGAACAACTCCCTGATGATGCTGAGGTTACTCATGGCACTTGATGCCCCTTCTCTGGACTGCCTGTGAGATGCTAGGAAGTCTTATTGAGAAATGGCCACCAGCCTCTCTCTTGACCTTGCTCCCCAGTGGCTGGCCTGGCTTCCCAAGCAGACTGGCCTGTGTGCATAGTCAAGTTCAATGTCCAGGAGATGCATTCCCAAGGGCAGAAGGTCCCAAGGGGCACTGATGGGCTCTGCTGGACAGAGTTAGGAATTGGCCACCTCTACAGTACCATCCAGTATTCTTGCCTGGAAAACGCCATGGACAGAGGAGCCTGGCCGGCTGCAGTCCAGGGGGTTACAAAAAGTCAGACTCAACTTAGGAGAGCACGCACACACACCACCTTCACTCCTAAACACTTACTCTTTTGTCTCCTACTCATTCATTATTTCAACACATTTGTTAAGCTCCATCTCTGTGCAAGATATTTGGCTGGGTCTGGTAAACCCTTCCTCACTGCCAAATATGATAGTCATTTAATATAATAACACCTAAAAAAAATATAATAACACCTGCTGTTAGCAGAGTTCTCCACCAGTAAAGAAACTGCCTGCAACACAGGAGACCTGGGTTTGATCTCTGAGTCATGAAGATTCTTGGATAAGGAAATGGCTACCCACTGCAATATTCTTGCCTGGAGAATTCCAAGGACAGAGGAGACAGGCGGACTACAGTCCATGGGGTTACAAAGAGTCAGACACAACTGAGCAGTTAACACTTCCATGTCGCAGGATCTGGTACCTTCTGCATGACTTCTTTTCACCCTCGGTGCCTGGTCGGCATCCTTTCTGCCGGCTCTGTGGCATTTCCAGCTGTGAGTCACACAGTTGTGGAACGGCTTCCACCCGTGACCATAGAGCCACTCTTCTCTCAATTCTCTGACAATTCTGACTTTCTTCAGCTGGCTCCTTCTCTAGCTCCTGTTCTTCTTCTATTTTCTAAACATGAATGTCCCCACATCCCGACATCTCTCTCCCAATCCATCTTTTGTCTCTAGTCTCTCCTTCAGAAAACTCATCTTTACCTTTAACCAGAGAGATCTTGAAAAAGTAAATGAATCTTCAATCTGCCTTTTTCTTCTCGGCCATCTCACACCACCACATAATCAAAATGGGTAAAAGAATACACACACAACTGTCCCCTGGAGCTAATATCATGTCCATTCCCCCCAAAACCCCAGTCACCCTGACTTGAAACCTGGAAGGTATTTCTGAGTTTTCCTTCTTCCTTCTAAACCACTTGAATTGTCTTCCTTTTAAATACAGTTTTTTTCTCATCCTGTCCCCTTTCTTTTTTCATAGCCACCATCCAGGTTAAAGGATTTGTTTCATCTTAATCATCACAGCAGCATTTTTAATGGCTTTCTTATTTGTACATATCTGTATATCCAACCTATCCATATACTGCTATTATACTTCTTTTTCTACAGTATTATGTCCAAAGGCTGTTTTTCAAATAATCTGAAGCAATGTGGTTTCATTTATACATTCCCTCAAAAGTAATCAATCAAAATAGCTAAGTCACCTACCTTTATACGGAAAAAGACTGCAAGGACTCATTTTAAAATATTAACAATGGAGACTTCCCTGGTGGTCCAGTGGTTAAGGATCCACTTTGCAAAGCAGGGCATGCGGGTTCCATCCTTTATCTGGGAACTAAGAGCCCACATGCCATGGGGCCACCATGCCTGCACATTCAACTAGAGAACCTTAGCACGCTGCAGCTACAGAAAGCCCACCTGCTGCAACAGGGAGCCCAGTGCAGCCAAAAAAAATTTTACTTAAAAGAATAAGTAAATAAAATACTAAATTGAATATGCAATAATTTAAATTAATTAAATTTACTAATTAAACTATTCAATAAGTAAAATAAAATATCAACCACAGCTATCTCTAGATGTGGATTATTAGCATTTAATGTTTTTGTATATATGTGTGTATATATATATTAATATATTTTGTTTGTTTTTCAAGTTCTTTTATTTGAACACATATTATTTTAGCAATCAGAAAAAAAAAATATTTTGAGCAACACCTATCACTTCCCTTGCCTGCTAAATTGAGCACAAACTCCCCTGGCAGTCCCAGCTTTCTGCCATCCTACACACCTTCCCCTCCAGCCTTACCCTCACCACCTTCTTACTACACACTCTGTGCTTCCACCAAGCTGGACCACTTACTATTCTCCAAACAGTTAACTCCACCCTGCTATTGCACCTTTTCCTTACTGCTCCCTCTGCTCAGAATAGCCCATCCTTCATCTTCGCCTGGCACATTCCTACCCACATTTCAAATGCCCCACCTTTATGAAGCTTTACCCTCTCTCCAGTGGTGAACCTGTCCTGCCTGGAATCCCAACCAAGGAAGCCAGCATGCTCTTCCTTGCATATCACAATTTTTCTTGTGCCACCCTCACCCCAAACACTAAATTCCTGGTTTCTCAGTGGCAGGTCTCTCTTTTCATCTCTGCAGCCTTCACAGCACCTAGCAACACATCTTACAAAATATAAGGACTTCATAAATTTTGATCAAACAATTGAATGAGGTCATCTATTGAGTTTTCATTCTTAATCCTGAGCAAAAGATTTTGAAAATGGAAATTCATGTTTTCTTATATGATTATTTGCATATGTGCATTTTAGACTTTAACAGAAGGTAATGGGGCAGTCATGGCCTGTCAATTTCTCATCAGACTGATAAAATGGGGACTTTCCTGGCTGTCCAGTGGTTAAGACTTCCCCTTCCAATGCAGAGGTGTGGGTTTGATCCCTGGTTGGGGGGCTAAGATCCCACATACAAGACCAAAAATCCAAAACATAAAATGGAAGCATTTTTTGTAATAAATTCAATAAAGACTTTTAAAATGGCCCATATCAAAAAAAAATCCTTAAAAACAAAGAGAGAAAGATAAGGTGAGAACAGGTGTGTTTCAGAATCCATCCCAGAATGGTCTGGCATACCCTGGAATCAAATACATTACTATTTCTGCAGCAAAATACACAAATATTCACACTGAACAGAATAAAGAAAGGCAATAAAGAGCCTCCCAGTTAAGTTCAGATTAGGTTTCACTGTCTAGTTAATGAGAAAGTAGGTCGCTCAGTTGTCTGACTCTTTGCAACCCCATGGACTGTAGCCTACCAAGCTCTTCTGTCCGTGGGATTCTCCAGGCCAGAATGCTGGAGTGGGTAGCCTTTCCCTTCTCCAGGGAATCTTCCCAATCCAAGGATTGAACCCAGGTTTCCCACATTGCAGGCAGATTCTTTACAATCTGAAAGTGAAGTTGCTCAGTCGTATCCAACTCTTTGCGACCCCGTGGACTGTAGCCCACCAGGCTCCTCCATCCATGGGATTCTCCAGGCAAGAATACTGGAGTGGGTTGCCATTTCCTTCTCCAGGGAATCTTCCCAACCCAGGGATTGAACCCAGTTCTCCTGCATTGCAGGCAGACGCTTCAACCTCTGAGCCACCAGTGAAACCCAAGAATCTAGTTGGACAAAAAATTTAAAAAGAGCTTCTGGTTGCGGAGGAATTTTTGACTACAGCATTGTGAACCAGGGGCTGTGAATGGGTAGACCTCATTCAGCGAGTGCCCACCATGCACTGGCTCCTATAGTGCAAAGTGGCTGCGAAAGTTTCCATCTCCATATCCCAGCTGATTAAAAATCTCAAAATGTGTAAGGATTCCATCCCAAGTCATATAGGCAATAAATGTACAGCTAGGATTTGAAACCAGAGTCTTCTCACTCCAGTACCCACTTGTTTATAGTAACAACAATGCCAAGTATGTGATATCTTCTGAATTTGAAAACATACCAATCTCTGAACACAAGATTCAAAATTTATTGCTTAGGTCTGCAAACATTTATTCTTTAATAAATAGTGTAAAAAAAAAAAGAATGTACTGAGGAGTAAATTCCCATGACTGGCTGTTGACCATCCGTGATGAGTAGGAGATAGGATGGGTGGGAGACAGGAGAGAGTCCCTTTTCTCAAAGAAGGAACCTCACTTTGGTCCCACATGTTACTGTGGAACCAGAGAGAGGTCCAGCCTAGAGTGTTACATCGCTTGTGAAGAATTCGTGATGGTCGGTTTCCTAGGAGGCCACAGCTCCTTCACGTACCACTTCCCCGATTGTGATCTCGCCTGCTGGGCCCCATACTGACGTGTGTCACATTCAGCAGGTGTTATAAATGCATGAGTGAGAAAGGAATTTAGCCCATGGGCCTATTTTATGTTTTATTCACCATCACTGCCACCCAGAGAGCAAGGTCTTTCTTGCCCAATAGGTTTCCATGACATCACATCCTGAGACGGTACATTCTAAACTATTTGAAGTCTTGAAATGAGAGGTGAGAGAGTTAATTCAGGGATGACCCTGGAGTCAGGAATACTCCCCTTGGTGTAGCAGGCTTCACTCCCCCTCACACTAGCCAGCAAACTCCTCAAACTCGTTTTCTATTACACTCTCACCTCAATCCCTTTTGTCTTCCTCCTGCCAAGACTTTTTACCCTTAGACTTCCTTCTCCCTGTTTATGGTCCTGCTTTCCCTCTCAGCGTCGATGACTGGTGTTTCCTCTTTGTCTGCAATGCATGCCCGGCCCTTCATGTGCATTCAACACTCTGAGCCATGGCTCCCCAGAGGCCAACTCAGGAAACTGGAGCCCATAGCTCAGGACAAGCCTCCTGGGTTATGTCACAGGACCCGCTGCACTTGTTGAGTAAATTTTACAAGTTTGTATTTATAATACTGCCAAATTAACACAGATGAAGTTTCAGATGGATGCAGAATCAACTCTTCTCTGCATCAGGGTCTCCTACAGACTATAACTTCCTCTGTGGCAGCCTTTGCTACAGAACAGACCCTCTCTCAGGCCCACAGACCCATCCCTGTGATCCAGGCAAACTCAGCTTCAGTCAGGAGATGGCATCTTGCCCCGTCAAAGCAGGTGTCACCCTACCATTACTGGCCAAGGCCTTGCTGCATTCAGTGCTCCCTTTGGGCCAGCCCCACGTCATCTGTACTTGAGAGTCTGGGGTCCCCACTGTGTCCTCAGTTTCCCTTACTTATTCCTGCTGAGGCTCCTCACTGGTAAGAGATTCTGTTCATCTCTATCCAAATCCTTCATGCCGTAGGTTTTAACAGGTCAGGTTTCTATTAAATGTCAAAGAGCAGATATAATAACCTGTTGTTTTCATGGAATAACCTCCTAGAAACTTGGGACCAATCTGAAAGCCCCCTTCTGGCTATTGATCTGTCTTTCTTGCCACATTAACCTTCTCAATGCTCCTGGCTGAATTCTTCTTATGTGTTTTGACTTCTGAAACCACTTTGTACCCCAGAAAATGACTCTTTCAAAAAAAATAACTGGGAATGCGGAGGAGGGTGACAGTGTCACCAACGTGGGTTTCTGTAGCAATGATTCTGATCATTGATGTCTTGGGACATGTCAAGCTTCTCAGGTGAATGAAAAAGTGGGGATGAGCCATGGGACAGAGGGGTGGACAGAGTAACCGCCTGAATATCTCCTTAGGATTCATGGGCCTTTGCAAGGGGCAGGTGACAGAGGGAAGACGGAGGCAAACGGCACACCGGCAAGCAAACCAGCCAGCAGCAAGAACTGGAGTCAAAATGATGTAAGAGGAAGGTGGGCCCTACAGTGAAAGGTCTACAGAAGCTCAAAGGAGGACTTCCCTGGCGGTCCAGTGGCTGGGACTCTGCTCCCAGTGCAGGAGGCTCAGGTTCAGTCCCTGATCAGAAGCTAGACCCTGTTTGTTGCAACTAAGATATGGTGCAGCCAAATAAGTAAATAAAAATAAATTAAAAAAAAAAAAAAAGCTCAAAGAGAGGACAGAGACACATCAGGAAGGAATCTTAGCTGAGCTTTCCCTGTACCCAGGGCCCTCAGGAGGGAGCAGGAGTGGGTGGCACAGAAGACTTTGTTTCTCCCCAAGAGGAAGGGCAAGATGAGACCAGTGCAGGAAGGGGAATCTTGTCAGCCGACCTTCGCGGCTGAACCCCAAATCAGGAATAGCAAGAGGACACAGGCAACTTAAATCACCCATCCTTCACTCATTCATTCAGGAAATACGACTGAATGACTGATTGGACTCGATCCTATCAGGGTTCCAGACATACGTGGTGAACAAAATAACCCCAGACCTCAGAGGCAAATTGGGGGAAGACAGTAAATAAGGTTGAGATGACCAACCTTGATTACAAGTGCAGTGAAGGCTCTAGGAGGAGCAGGGCAGAGACAGGAGGGAAGGCGGGGGCCTCGCCCAGGCCAGGTCCCATCCTGCCACCCAGGTCCAGATGCAGCACTTGACTGTGGTGGCTGTACCCAGTGGGCAACAGCGCAAGTCCAGTGAGCTGAAAGGAGCCACGAGGTCCTGCCACACTCCCTGCAGGCAGAGGTCCCAACCCCAGCACCACTGCAGATATCCACAGTAACAGAAACGACACAACACCAAGATGGAGACACTCCACCCTGCCGGGCCCCTCTCTCTGTATCTCCGCAGACACTCTTGGTGGAAGACCTGAAACCAGAATGCACTGGAAGGTGGCTGCCTCCAGCTCTCCTTGGTACTGACTCTGGGCTCCAGCATGTTCGAACACAGCACAACAGGGGTTCTGAAGGAGCAGCTGTCACCCCTGGGGAGTGAGCGCATCCTAACATCATCCTCAGCTGGGGAGATGTGAGCTCCAGGAAGCAGGCAGGGACCACCCAGGGACTTGTGACCACTCTCTCTCTCCTCCCATGCCGTCCCCTGTGGACATGGGTCTCAGAGCAGGCTGACAGCCCTGGGATGTGCATTCTGGGGTGGGGAAGTGAAAAAGAGGGACAAAGAATAGGGCCCCAATTGCTTTAGACATACACAACACAGGAGAAAAGACAATGAGCTAAGAAACTGCATCATTGCCTCTGGTCAACCAAGAAGGAGAAACTGAACCCACTCTCTTCTTGTAAACTGGGAATGAGAGAGGTGGTGGGAGGAGTGAAAACACCTCTTTTAGAAAAAAAGGAATCACCAGGACCTGAGTGTCCACCTTTGGGTGAGATTCACTCTCTTGCCCAAGGATGATCGTTAGAGCATCTTCTCCCAGGGCCTCAATTTTCCCATTTAAGAAGGGAAGAGGATCCCTAAATGCACTTTTCTAAGTTGGTACTGAGGGGAGAGGAATCCATAGATGAAGGAATCAAGACATTAAGCGAAACCCAAATAAGAAATCAAGGACCTGTTTATAACTGTGAAATAGTAATTATATAAGTGCACACAGGTACTGTTTAGAGTATATCATGTAGGTTTATGGAGAAATGAAAAAATATGGCAAAGAAACACTTTAATGGAGGTAGAATTCCATTCTTGTGAATACCAAAACCAATGGACTGTAGCCTGCCAGGTTCCTCTGTCCATGGGGTTTCTAGGCAAGAATACTGGAGTGGGTATCCATTCGCTTCTCCAGGGGATCTTCCCAACTCAGAGATCAAACCCAGGTCTCCTGCATTACAGGCAGATCATTTACCATCTGACCCACCAGGGACGCCCCTAGAATTCCATTCCTCTGAATACCAAAAACAAAGGCATTTTGTATTTCTTTACCAGCAAGATTAACTTCCTTGACTTCTTCACCAACCCGAGGACATGCATCCCCTCCAGTGCCTGAGGACTGAGGGAATGACATACATTTCCCTTGTTCCTGATCTCTCACAGCAATAACACCTTCACTATGTGCTTCCCACAGGCCCTGTCTCAGCTGATTCACTCAACAACCCCATGAAGGAGCTGTTAGTGGTGTCTTCATTTCCCTGCTGATAGTACAGAGGAAGCCTCACTGTGGGATACACCTAGTAGATAGGACTTGGATTTGAGCCCCCAAAGAGGAGAGAACAAGTAATCTTTGATTTGTGTACTTCATACTTTTATAGACATGACCTTGCACATACTCTACATGGACACGCCTAACTCACCTTTCACAAAGCCAGGTTCATATATCTATGGATCTATGAACATTTCAAGTATCTCATATAGCATCCTATTAGAACAGTTCAATTTTGTCTGTGCAATTGCTTAAGTATTTTAATGGGAAAATAATAAAAATAAAACATGGAAAACTGAAAAATGATGATGCCTATGATAAAACAAGTATCAATCTATAAATGTAATCAAATAAAGCAATATTGGGAATCATTAGGCATAGTAAGAGTCGAGCATTTTTCACTACAATCCAAAGCTGTTTGATTCTATGTTCAAACATAAGAGAAAAGAACAAAATTAAATATTTTTGAAATCCTAGAAGGCAAAATCTAACCAGGTATATTAGCTGATACATCAGCTAGAAATTGTTTGAGAGCAAAGAGTGTCTTTTTTTGGTGGAATTCATCAATAGCAGTAGAAAAGGAAGAAGACATCACACTAAAGATGTGATGAGATGAACTCAGGAAAGGCCAGAACCACAACTAACTGGATTCAGTGACTAAGCTAAGCTTATTCTGTTCCCAGATCTCCTCATATACTGCTGAAGTCCTATCATCCAAGCGGTGTGTTAACTGCTATTACTTGGGCGAAGTGCAACGCAGATGGAGCCCAACAGGAAGGAGCAGGTGCCCAGAATTGCACATTGTGAAAAGAACACCCCACCTACTCCTTGACTTCCCAAGTGTTGGAAACCAAAAGCATAGCTAAGGGGAAGGAAGAGGAATACACTTCCACGAGATCATGCAACAAAGGGGCGGGGGCGGGAGGCATCTGATAACATTTTACGAAGGGAAAGTGTAGGCACGTTGGCTGCTAAGGCCATGATGGAAAGATGACACAAGGTGCAGAGTGAAGGCAAGATCATGGGTTGTACTCACGGGGAGCCTCCTCTGTGCTTGCTACCCTCCAACCGAAGAGAGTAGCCCACCCTCAGCCCCACCCTCAGAAATAGAGATACCACTGAGAAGTCATTTAGGGATGTCCCACTCTATTTCATCACAAAAACAGAGTAAGTTTTCAATCCTGGTACTTAACTTGCTCTGGACTTATTTTCTTTCTCCAGTTTCCTTCAATCATATCCCTAGTGAATACTTCTCTTATTCCAAGATTCCTTGAACTTTCCTGGCAGAACCAAAGAGGAACTTTTTTGTTTTCCATTATTGGGTTTTTACATATATCCAGAAGATACAGTTTGGTTACACCTGATATCATATTCTATGTACATCCAATGAGACAGTTTCAAGTTGTAGATAAAAATGAAATAGTTGACTCATCAAAAGGAACCATATTTTGGAGTCCATTGTTGATAATTAGAATTCCCAGCAAGGCTTCCTATTTTTGCCTTTTCTTCTTTATCTTCCATCCATTATTCAAAACTCTTCTATTTTACATTTGGTTTCTCTTCTCTTGGTCTCCTATATCACCCTTTTTGCTCTTCAACCCCCTATAACTTGATCTAGAATAGATCTTCCCACTGAAAGATTTGGTTTAGAGAGCATGTTCCCCATAGATCTATGAGGGAAATATTCCAAGCTTACTGAACATCTATTTGCATAATTTACATAAGAATTTTGGGGTAAAAAAAGAGTACCTGTATGCAAAGACTGATTCTAGGATACAGTTCCTTGAAGTTGTGTCTAAGCTCTGGAAGAAAGAATCCAAAGGAAGAATTTAAAGGAAATACGACAGTCTGCATCTGTGAAATACTTATCATTGCCTTTTTCTAGAATTCTCATTCTTTTGCCCAATCTATGGGATTGATGCTAGAGCTGCAAATACCTCATTAAATTCATGAGCACTTAAATGTGTGGATGGGCAAAATTATCATACCTTTAATGTTCAAATGATAATGTGTAATAAAAATAGAGAGGGCTTTGAACCCCTAAATCATTTATAAGGAGACTCGATGGACGTGAGTCTGAGTGAACTCCAGGAGTTGGTGACAGACAGGGAGGCCTGGCATGCTGCGATTCATGGGGTCGCAAAGAGCTGGACACGACTGAGCGACTGAACTGAACTGAACATATTTTATATGTATCTAAACGCTATGAGTGATCCTTCTGAGGCTAAAGAAATGGTTGTAGAGAAAGACTGAGGTAAGGTGGAGAATTGGGGGAGAGGAGATTGTTTAAAGAAACTGGATCTAGAAAGTAATCACAAAAAACACAAGAAGAGCTGAATAAAGTGGAGGTGCTGTGATAATCATCCTGAAAAAAAGAATACCAAAGATAGGACAAGAGGAAAAAAAATGGAGAAATACTACCTGTGAGATCCTGATTTATGCTAAGGTAAGACACCTGGCAAATTGAACATAAGCAACCATTCTGAGTGCCCAGATTCTGAAGAGATGCCACTCAAAAGTCCAAGGAAATGTCTGAGGCAGAACTCACAAATGGGTTTGCAGCTGCAGCAAGAAAAACATATTTTTTTCATAGATTTGGGAAGAGGAGGAGAAGGCTAGAAAAAGAGTGAAGGCCAAACAGAGAGAAATAACGTTAATAGGTAAACAAGCTTCTCCTGAATGTGAGGGTGACTGATATCTTAACCAAAAATAAATAAATAAATAAATAATGACCCCAAGCTACGCTAAAGGGGAAATGAAAGCAGGGCGCCCACCAGTGACCTCTTTGAGCTTATACTTAGTAAAGATGAGATACCTATAATTTATCTCAGCTGCATGTAGACTCTGTCTACATTTTCCTTAAGCTGTTTTGCCTGTGAGAAGATTCCGAGCTTTGTGCACTTGCTGGGGTTTAGTGGATAGTTGGATAAACTGTAAACAAGAAAAGGGGAGAAAAGTCAGGAGTTATAACACATTGTTTTAGAAAAAGAACACCATCTGCTGACATCTTTCCCCTTCCTAAAGTACAGGCAATAGACAAATGTGCCAAAGCTGATGGGATGAAAATCTGCCTGGAAGAGAATCTTGAATTTGGGGCTGCTCAGGGAGAGTGTGGTCAGTTTCTAGCCTTCTTGGAGGGAAATATATAGTAGGTAGGTAAATGTGAAACCAAGGGTAGTTATCAGATCCATTAAACTGTAACTTGCTTAGTAAATAATGAGCTGCGAACTGCCTTCACTGATCAATCTCACTTTAACTGTTGCTACAAAAACCTTGCATGTCCTTCAAGCTCAGATAGCCTAAACAATAAGCTATTTGTCCAAGTTGTTTTCCTGGAACTTGCAGTCAGCTGTCCAGTTCAAGCTTGGCTGGCTGAAGCTGGTTGGAACCACTGACCCTCCAACTGGGCATGCTTGGGAGCCCGTCTTGGTGACCTTTTGACTTAAGAGGGTCAGCAACTCCACCCTCATAACATGTTAATACCATCATTTTCTGAACATGCATCTCGCAAAAAAGCCTGTAGCTTATTTGCACCTGCCAAGAATGACAGTTACAAAATAGAGTCCTGTGACTAGTTTATAATTAAGATTAATGCCTAGACTTCTGTTTTTGTTCCTCTCATTCCTCTTTTATTCCCTTTTGTCCTAGGCCCTGTTTGGTCACATGTTTGCCTAATCAATAAGGAGTAATGAAGGTCAAGTGTCTTGAGCCACTGATTTCTGATAAGCATCACTGTTTATGTGATGTTCTGAGTTAGCTTTCAGGGCAAAGTGACTTTCACAGACTAAGTAGGGTCAAACGTCAGGTCAGAGGCTACCAGACCAAAAGCACGTAAAAGGTTAAAGAAACAGTATAAGATGATGATTAATCACCAGCTTCTTTGTTCTTCCCCTTAAAAAGCTCTTGACCCAAAGATCAAAATGGAATGAATCTGAGACTGCCACTCCCTCTCTTGGTGCCCTGCGACAAAATCCTTACTTTGTATGGAGAACAGTATGCTGCTGCTGCTGCTAAGTCACTTCAGTCGTGTCCGACTCTGTGCGACCCCATAGACAGCAGCCTACCAGGCTCCCCCGTCCCTGGGATTCTCTAGGCAAGAACACTGGAGTGGCTTGCCATTTCCTTCTCCAATGCATGAAAGTGAAAAGTGAAAGTGAAGTCGCTCAGTCGTGTCTGACTCCTTAGAGGCTCCTTAAAAGAACTACCATAAAAACTACCATATGTGACAAAATCCTTACTTTGTATGGAGAACAGTATGCTGCTGCTGCTGCTAAGTCACTTCAGTCGTGTCCGACTCTGTGCGACCCCATAGACAGCAGCCTACCAGGCTCCCCCGTCCCTGGGATTCTCTAGGCAAGAACACTGGAGTGGCTTGCCATTTCCTTCTCCAATGCATGAAAGTGAAAAGTGAAAGTGAAGTCGCTCAGTCGTGTCTGACTCCTTAGAGGCTCCTTAAAAGAACTACCATAAAAACTACCATATGACCCAGCAATCCCACTCCTGGGCATATACCCAGAGAAAATCATAATTCAAAAAGACAAATGCACTCCAATGTTCCCAGCAGCACTATTTAGAAAGCCAGCACATGGAAGAAACCTAAATGTCCATCAACAGAGGCATGAATAAAGAAGGTGTGCTATATATATATATAATGGACTATTACTCAGCCATAAAAAGGAACAAAATTGGGTCATCTTTAGGGATGTGAATGGGCTTAGAGACTGTCATGCAGGGTGAAGTAAGTCAGAAAGAGAAAAACAAATATTGTACATTAATCTATATTTATAGAATCTAGAAAAATGTATAGATTATCTTATTTGTGAAGTGGAAGTAGAGACACAGACAGAGAGAACAAATACATGGATACCAAGGGAGAAAAGCAGGGGGAGGAATTGGGAGATTGGGATTAACATATATACAGTATTGATACTATGTATAAAACAGTTAACCAATGAGAACCAGCATATTGTATAGAACAGGAAACTACTCAATGCTCTGTGGCGACCTAAATGGGAAGGAGAGCCCCAAAACAGAGGATACATATATAGGTACAGATGATTCACTTTGCTGTATAGCAGAAACTAACACAACATTGTAAAGCAACTGTACTCCAGTAAAAATTAACTTTAAAATATCCATCCTTACTTCCCTTCAAACTCCTGTTATCAAGATTCTGGCTTTCTGGGCCATGGGTTCACAAGCTCTTTGCTTGGTTTCCATCATCTCACTTCTTTCTTATTTCCACTCACCTTTCCCCACAGTCTCCATCCTCAGCTCTAACTCATAAATATCATGTGCGCCTCACCTTCAGGGAAGTGGATTTCAGATGTGTCTTCCCATCTCCTCTTTTGGTTGCCTTGTGAATAAACTCTTTCCTCTCTGAAAATCTGAATCTCAGCATTTGACTTGCTGCACTTCAGACAAATGCCACTTGCTCAGCTGTAAGTATTATGGTTGAGCATACCTTAGGAATTGGGGCGGGGGTGGTGGCCAGTGGTTGAGGAATGGCGGAGATGGGCCCATAAATGGGTACAGTCTCTATGCTCCGTCTCTCATGAGTCTAATGACTCTCCCTTCGTGTACACTTAGAACCTAAAGAAACAAGTGGAGGCAATGATCTTTTCTTATATGTAATACATCTTTGCATATTCACTTCTTCTGGAGTAACAATCTTCCCCCTAGTGACCACCCTTCCACCTAGACATCTGTGCACATAAGCACATTTAATTCCACATTCTCCCTGGAGCCCTGGGTCTTTACCCACATGGGCTGGTTTAAGCCCAAGACTGAGACATGAGATGTTCTTTCCTCCACAGTCCATGAGGCAACCTTAAGCTCACAGAGGCAGCATCGATGCCTCAAAACTAATTTGGGGTTCTTATTAACCCTCAAATCAAATTCACAAGACTCACTCTGGTGGGTGAGTGATAATTCCCTCCTTACCAGTCCCTGATCCAGTAACATCCCTTATCCGTGTTCCTGTTCCTTGTCACCAGCAGAATCTCCATTCCTGTTCAAGCCAATCAGCTTATCTTCTTTATTATCATAGGTTCTTTCCTTCCTTGGAACAACCATTTAATTGCTTCCTCCTCCTTGAAATTCTTCATCACAACATCTTCCCTCGCCTCACATTCTACCATGCATAAAAAAAATTTCCAGTCTCTTTCTATCATCATAAAAATCCTAATGGCTGATGTCGTTTCATTTTGATCCTCCATTTAACTTAGGGGTTTAGATTACCTAAGAGTCAAACCCACTTTAACATTGTATACAGGTGATACAAGGAAGGAAGGAGGAAAGAAGAAAATGCAATTAGCAGGAAATTATAAATTGATGAGAATTAATAAAGAAGCTAGTGTATTGTTCTTCAGTTCAGTTCAGTTCAGTCGCTCAGTCGTGTCCGACTCTTTGCGACCCCATTAATTGCAGCACACCAGGTTTCCCTGTCCATCACCAGATGGACAGTTCACTCAGACTCACGTCCATCGAGTCAGTGAAGCCATTCAACCATCTCATCCTCTGTCGTCCCCTTCTCCTCCTGCCCCCAATCCCTCCCAGCATCAGAGTCTTTTCCAATGAGTCCACTCTTCGCATGAGGTGGCCAGAGTATTGGAGTTTCAGCTTTAGCATCATTCCTTCCAAAGAAATCCCAGGGTTGATCTCCTTCAGAATGGACTGGTTGGATCTCCTTGCAGTCCAAGGGACTCTCAAGAGTCTTCTCCAACACCACAGTTCAAAAGCATCAATTCTTTGGCACTCAGCTTTCTTCACAGTCCAACTCTTACATCCATACATGACCACTGGAAAAACCATAGCCTTGACTAGATGGACCTTAGTCGGCAAAGTAATGTCTCTGCTT
>SJXQ01008706.1:0-19419 GCA_006408695.1 Aepyceros melampus | reverse complement strand
ATTATCCCTGTGCATCAGTCCCAAGCATCCTGCATCCTGCATCAAACCTGGACTGGCGATTCGATTCACTTATGATATCACACATGTTACACTGCCACTCTGCCAACTCATCCCACCCTCTCCCTCTCCCACAGAGTCTTGCTTCTCTTCTTTTCACAGCTATTTGTAAGGCCTCCTCAGACAGCCATTTTTCTTTTTTGCATTTCTTTTCCATGGGGATGGTCTTGATCCCTGTCTCCTATACAACATCACGAACCTCATTCCATAGTTCAACATCACGAACCTCATTCCATAGTTCATCACTCTATCTATCAGATTTAGGCCCTTAAATCTATTTCTCACTTCCACTGTATAATCATAAGGGATTTGATTTAGGTCATACCTGAATGGTCTAGCGGTTTTCCCTACTTTCTTCAGTTTAAGTCTGAATTTGGTAATAAGGAGTTCATGATCTGAGCCACAGTCAGCTCCTGGTCTTGTTTCTGTTGACTGTATAAAGCTTCTCCATCTTTGGCTGCAAAGAATATAATCAATCTGGATTTCAGTTTTGACCATCTGGTGATGTCCATGTGTAGAGTCTTCTCTCGTGTTGTTGGAAGAGGGTATTTGCTATGACCAGTGCATTTTATTGACAAAACTCTATTAGTCTTTGCCCTACTTCATTCCGCATTCCAAGGCTAAATTTGCCTGTTACTCCAGGTGTTTCTTGACTTCCTATTTTTGCCTTCCAGTCCCCTATAATGAAAAGGACATCTTTTATGGGTGTTAGTTCTGAAAGGTCTTATAGGTCTTCATAGAACCATTCAACTTCAGCTTCTTCAGCATTACTGGTTGGGGCACAGACTTGGATTACCATGATATTGAATGGTTTGCCTTGGAAACGAACAGAGATCATTCTAGATATCCAGAAAATTAAATTACCTTGTAATGAGAATAAAGTGCTTATTAAGAATTTTCCCCATCCCAACCAATCCATAGATAGACCCTCCTGAGAGGCAGGCCTCTGCAGATCTTCACTAAGCTCTCAGTTACCAGCCCATGGTCCTATTTCTAACAGAGTAAAGCATCCTTATCGCCATATATTAGACATCCTGACAGTGAAATTGCTGCCAAGAAGCTATCGTTTCCCAAAGGGGCGCTAAACACCTACGGCAGCAAAATGTGTGCATCTGCCTGTAACCTTCTCATGGATAATTGAACATTATTTAGGAAATACACTTAGAAATAAATGGAAGGCAGACTTCTCTGGTGGCTCAGATGGTAAACAATCTGCCTGCAATTCAGGAGACCCAGGTTCATTCCCTGGGTTGGGAAGAACACCTGGAAAAATAAATGGCTATCCACTTCTTGCCTGGAGAATTCCATGGACAGAGGAGCCTGATGAACTACAGCCCATGGGGTCACAAAGAGTCGGACACGACTGAGCAACTAACACTTTCACTTTTCAGTAATTTAAGGCAATAACAGCTTCAGTTCAGGATCTCAATTCCTCCTAACACATCCATCTCTCCTCTTGTAGGGGCTGAAATGAAGAACTAGCTGATAAGGACTTTTTTCTCTCCACAGAGGAGCTATGCATAAACATTGTCTCCCAACTCCCCAGGTTATTTTTCATCCCTTACAGTCCTCAGGCACTTTTTGTCACACTAACATCACAGTAGGTCTTCTTTTGTCCCACACCTTGTATAAAAATTTACTCAAAATGGATCGTACACACATATAAAACATAAAACTATAAAACTCATAGAAAAAAGTATAGGAGAAAGTTTTTCAGGAGCTAGGGATAGGCATAAAGAGGCCTCAGACTTGACATTAAAAATGAAATCCATAAAGAGAAAACTGGATAAATTGGATTTCATTAAAATTTAAACTTTTCCTCTGGAAAAGAATTTGTTAAGAGGATGAAAAGTTAAGCCATAGACTAGAAAAAGATATTTGTAAACTACACATCCCCAAGAAAGGCTATAATCTAGAATATATACAGAACTCTCAAATCCAAAATAGAAATACCAAAAAAAAAAAAAAAATCCAATTAGAGAGTTAAAAAAATTATGAAAATGTATTTAATCAAAAAGGATATAAAGACAGAAAAAAGCATATGAAAAGATGTTCAACAATATTTGTTGTTGGGAAAATAGAGTCACAATGAGATATAACCCATCAGAGATTTACTTATCAGAATACCTAAAATAAAAATAGTGACAACACTATATGCTGGTGAGGATGCAATGAAACTGGATCATTCATACATTGTGGTGGGAAGGTAAAAAGGCACAGCCATTATGAAGTAAAATTAGGGTTAGAGCACAAGGATTCAACTTTTACAGCATAAGCGTTGAACACCAGCACTGGCGTACCATGACAGTTGATCTGATAACCAGGTCAGCTACTAAACAACCAATGGGTGTGATGCACAGGACAAAAGGATGGTTCACACCTTGTCAGAGCAAAATTTCATCACGCTGCCCAGAACAATGCACAGTTTAAAACTTACAAACAGTTTATTTCTGGAGTCTTCCACTTAAAATTTTTAGACCAACATGTTAACCACGCAGACCATGGGTAACAAATCATAAAAAGCAAAACTGTACTTGGGGTTGTGGGGCAGGGGGTTGCTGTATAGTTTTCTAAGATGTTTCCATCTAGAAACTGGGTTAAGAGTAAACAGGATCCTCTGTACTATTGCTTATAAATTCTTGTGAATCTACTACTATCTCAAAAATATATATATTAAAGAGCGAATTCCTTGGAGGTACAGTGCTTAAGAGTCCATGTTGTCACTGCCAAGAGCCCAAGTTTGATCCCTGGTCAGGGAATTAAGATCCTGCATGTCTCGCGTGCCACTCAGGGCAGCCAAAAAAGTCACTAGAGAATAAATAAAAGCATCTGCACATAAAGCAGGATGATATATTTTCCCAAAACACATACAGAAAGCAGACACAGCAGATTAACTGTCTGCTTGTTGGTAGGAGAGATAGGGAGAATGGAGGGAGAAATGAGCATTGAAGATCTATCTTGTTAATAGGCGAAAAAGTTCTATATTTTAAAAAATACTCTTACTTCAGTGGGTTCACAACAGCTCATTACAGGCCACCTGACTAGCCAGGAGAAGCCTGTGGCACAAGACCTGTAACTCCTTATTGAACACATTCAAAGTCATAAATGAAGGGTCACAGACAAAACGAGATCACTCTTTGCAGACATGATATCCATGGAGTTCCAGATATACCCATGCGGGCATGTGCAGTTGCTCAGTCATGTCAACTCTCTGAAACCATGCACAGTAGCGCACAGGCACCTGTGCCCATAGGATTATCCCGGCCAGAATACTGCAATGGGTTGCCATTTTCTCCTCCAGGGGTCTTCCTGATCCAGAGATCAAACCAGCATCTTTCACATCTGCATTGGCAGACAGATTCTTTACCACTGAGCCACCTGGGAAGCCCAGATATACTCATAGATATCATATAATTGCCTCAGGTAAGTACAAAATATATATAGATCCATTTTGGCTCCAGGTGTCAAGTATTTCAGTTCAGTTCAGTTCAATTCAGTCGCTCAGTTGTGTCCGACTCTTTGCGACCCCATGAATCACAGCACGCCAGGCCTCCCTGTCCATCACCAACTCCTGGAGTTCACTCAGACTCACGTCCATTGAGTCCGTGATGCCATCCAGCCATCTTATCTTCTGTCATCACCTTCTCCTCCTGCCCCCAATCCCTCCCAGCATCAGGGTCTTTTCCAATGAGTCAACTCTTCGAATGAGGTGGCCAAAGTACTGGAGCTTCAGCTTTAGCATCATTCCTTCCAAAGAANACGTCCATTGAGTCCGTGATGCCATCCAGCCATCTTATCTTCTGTCATCACCTTCTCCTCCTGCCCCCAATCCCTCCCAGCATCAGGGTCTTTTCCAATGAGTCAACTCTTCACATGAGGTGGCCAAAGTACTGGAGCTTCAGCTTTAGCATCATTCCTTCCAAAGAAATCCCAGGGCTGATCTCCTTCAGAATGGACTGGTTGGATCTCCTTGCAGTCCAAGGGACTCTCAAGAGTCTTCTCTAACACCACAGTTCGAAAGCATCAATTCTTTGGCACTCAGCTTTCTTCACAGTCCAACTCTCACATCCATTCATGACCACTGGAAAAACCATGTATTTACACAACCACTAATGTACTTTGAGTCATCATGCCACCATAGTAACCAATAAGTTTGCATTTCCCATGTTTGGGGCAGTTATGCTAACTGTATTATTCTAGTTGTTTAGGTAATTAATTTGTAAAGGGTGGCACTAGTGGTAAAGAACCCACCTGCCAATGCAGGAGACACAGGAGATATGGGTTCAATCCCCAGGTCAGGAAGATCTCCTGGAGAAGAAAATGGCTAGCCACTCCAGTACTCTTGCCTGGAGAATTCCACAGACAGAGGAGCCTGTCAGGCTACTGTCTATGAGTCACATAGAATTAGACAGGACTAATTAAGTATTTCCATTAAATATTAAATCAGGTTAAGCTTAATAAACTAATATTAGTTTTAATTTTTTAATTGAAGTATAGTTGTTTTCAGTTCAGTTCAGTCACTCAGTTGTGTCCGACTCTGCGACCCCATGAATTGCAGCCCGCCAGGCCTCCCTGTCCATCACAAACTCCCGGAGTTCACTCGAACTCAGGTCCATCGAGTCAGTGATGCCATCCAGCCATCTCATCCTCTGTCGTCCCCTTCTCCTCCTGCCCCCAATCCCTCCCAGCATCAGAGTCTTTTCCAATGAGTCAACTCTTCACGTGATTGTTTTACAATGTGTTAATTTCTTTTGTTTTTCTTTGTTCAGTCACTAAACTGTGTCCAAGTCTTTGCAACCCCATGGACTGCAGCACTCCAGGCTTTCCTGTCCTTCACTATTACCCAGAGTTTGCTCAAACCCATGACCATTGAGTCAGTGATGCCATCCAACCATTTCATCCTCTGTCCCCCCTTCTCCTCCTGCCACTTATCTTTCCCATCATCAGGGTATTTTGCAATGAGTAGGTTCTTCACATCAGGAGGCCAAAGTATTAGAGCTTCAGCTTCAGTCCTTCCAATGAACATTCAGGGTTAATTTACTTTATGATTGACCGGTTTGATCTCCTTGCTGTCCAAGGGACTCTCAAGAATCTTCTCCAGCATCATGATTTGAAAGCATCAATTCTTCAGCACTCAGCTTTCTTTATAGCCCAACTTTCACATCCGTACATGACTACAGGAAAAGTCATAGTTTTGATTTATATGTACCTCTGTCAGTAAAGTGATGTCTCTGGTTTTTAATGTGTTGTCTAGGTTTGTCATAGCTTTTCTTCCAAGGAGCAAGCATGTTTTAATTTCATGGCTACAGTTACTGTCCACAGTGATTTGGAGCCCAAGAAAATAAAATCTTCACTGTTTCCATTTTTCCACCATCTACTTGCCATGAAGTGATGGGACCAGATGCCATGGCCTTAGTTTTCTGAATGTTGAGTTTCAAGCCAACTTTTTTACTCTCCTCTTTCACCTTCATCAAGATGCTCTTTAGTTTCTCTTTGCTTTCTGCCATTAAGATGGTATCATCTGCATATCTGAGGTTGTTGATATTTCTTTCTACAATAAAGTGACTCAGTAATACATATATACATTGTTTTTATGATCCCTTTTGTTATGGTTTATCACAGGATAGCAAATACAGTTTCCTGTGCTATACAGTAGAACCGTGTTATTTACAAACTAATACTATTGTTATGTCTTAGTTCTCATTTAAATTTTCTGTATCCATTTATGATAAAAACTCTCCAGAAAGCAGAAATACACTTCATTGCACTCCAGAGAGAAGAAATCCAGCCGTACCCAACAGAACTCTGACAAAAGCTTCCCTAACCAAGAAAAACACCATTACAGTATATTAACACATATATAGATGGAATTTAGAAAGATGGTAATGATGACCCTACATGTGAGACAGCAAGAAAGACACAGATGTAAAGAACAGACTTTTGGACTCTGTGGGAGAAGACGAGGGTGAGATGATTTGAGAGAATAGCATTGAAACATACATACTACCATATGTAAAATAGATCACCAGTTCAGGTTCAATGCATGAAACAGGGCACTCAGGGTTGGTGCATTGGGACGACCCTGAGGAATGGGATGGAGAGGGAGGTGGATGGGGGATTCAGGATGTGGGACACGTGTACACCCATGGCTGATTCATGTCAATGCATGGCAAAAACCACTACAATATTGTAAAGAAATTAGTCTCTAATTAAAATAATTACTAAAAAAAAAAAAAAGAAATCAATTATAGGAAAAAAATGTAAAAACAGAAACATAAAGAACCTAAAGTGAAAGTGAAAATGAAGTCGCTCAGTCGTGTCCGACTCTTTACGACCCACCAGGATTGTAGCCCACCAGGCTCCTCTGCCCATGGGATTTTCCAGGCAAGAATACTGGAATGCGTTGCCATTTCCTTCTCCAAGGGAATCTTCCCGACCCAGGAATCAAACCCAGGTTTCCCGCATTGCAGGCAGACACTTTAACCTCTGAGCCATATGCTACTAAACAACCAGTTGGTTCCTGATTAAATCAAAGAGGAAACCACAAAATACCTAGAGGAAAATGACAACAAAAACACAATGCCTTATGATCCAGCGATCCCACTGCTGGGCATACACATCAAGGAAACCAGAATTGAAAGAGACACGTGTACCCCAATGTTCATCGCGGCACTGTTTATAATAGCCAGGACATGGAAGCAACCTAGATGTCCATCAGCAGATGAATGGATAAGAAAGCTGTGGTACATATACACAATGGAGTATTACTCAGCTATAAAAAGAATACATTTGAATCAGTTCTAATGAGGTGGATGATGCTGGAGCTGATTATACAGAGAGAAGTAAGCCAGAAAGAAAAACACCAATACAGTATACTTACACATATATATGGAATTTAGAATGATGGTAATGATAAACCTGTACGCGAGACAGCAAAAGAGACACAGATGTATAGAACGNATGAATGGATAAGAAAGCTGTGGTACATATACACAATGGAGTATTACTCAGCTATTAAAAAGAATACATTTGAATCAGTTCTAATGAGGTGGATGACGCTGGAGCTGATTATACAGAGTGAAGTAAGCCAGAAAGAAAAACACCAATACAGTATACTTACACATATATATGGAATTTAGAATGATGGTAATGATAAACCTGTACGTAAGACAGCAAAAGAGACACAGATGTATAGAACGGCCTTTTGGACTCTGTGGGAGAGGGAGAGGGTGGGATGATTTGGCAGAGTGGCAGTGTAACATGTATGATATCATAAGTGAAACGAATCACCAGTCTAGGTTTGATGCAGGATGCTTGGGACTGATGCACGGGTATAATCCAGAGAGAAGGTGTGGGGCGGGAGGGGGGGAGGTGGGGGACTGGATTGGGAGTTCATGTACACTCATGGCTGATTCATGCCAATGTATAGCAAAATGAATACAGTATTGTAAAGCAAAACAAACTAAAAAATGAAAATTAATTAAAAAAATAAATTTTCTGTAAAAGCATTAGATCTAAAGAAAGAAGAGGATTGTTTTCTGCTAAGGATTTTTAGCAGAAATCCTTAAATTTTTAGGATTTTAAAAGTAGACATTTTAAGGAAGAAACTATGGGGGAAATTGCTTGCAAGCTTCAGACCTGGAGTTCTGAGAAGATTATCAATCCTTTTCTAGGTGTATGAGAAAACAGAAAGTTTAACAAATTCAGGCCCATTTGATCTTTAAGAATGTATTCAATTAACAAACTTCGATTCAGCAACTCTATATGCCAAGAACAACATCAGATACTGGGGAAATATATAAATCAGACATAACCTCTATCCTCAGCGAGCTCAAAATCGAGTACGGAAGACAAGTAAACAGAAAATTATGATTTAATGTGGAATAAATAAAGATGTGAGCAAAATCCTGGTAAAAGTGAGCAAAGAGTGGGTAGTAACCTGTTCTGAGGGAGTCAAGCAGAAAGTGATGTTCAGTATGAATATCACTAAAATGAAAAAAGTGTTTGAGTGACAGAGAGGAAAAGTAGTGCATTTGAGATTGGGGACAGGTATATGCCTGACTTTGAAGACACAACCAAAAAACAACAACAACAACAACATCTTTCTCACCTAAGGATCTAAATCAGAGTTCTAGTTAGGGTTTTCTGGTTGCTATGCAGTCTAGGGAAAGATCTCAGCAAGGTGAGGAATCCAGGCATCTCTGAGGCTGGCCATCTTTCCCTCTCTAATTCCCCCATGTCAGTCTTCTGCTTCTCTCACTGCTGTTTCAACCTCTTCCCTTTCCTGACTAATTGCCTCTGAGTCTTTCTGCCTCATAAATCTTCATGACCATAAACTCATATTGACCACTGCACCCCTCAACTAATCCTAACTTTCAAGTCATCCATATTTGGATGCCTTCAAATTCCTGACACAGAAAATCTAATTGGCCCACTCTGTTTCAGACACATCCACTGAACATCATGAAAATGTCACGTGGTGATGATGACCCAGAAGACCCAGCATCTCACGTGGATAAAGGAGGCATAGTCTCCCTTTCTACTCTTCCTTCAATACTGAGGTGCCTTGCTGACTGTTCTGGATTCATATTTCCAGATTTAGGGGTTCCATCATTTCAGTGTTTTGCAACCCTGGCTACACGTTACAACAGTACTAAGATGTATTTTAAAATACTGATGCCAAGGCACTACCCCCAGAAATTCTGATGTAATGAATTGGTCTTGGAGTAAGGTTCCCCAACTTATTTTCTTCTGTACACATATCAAGAAACAGAACCTTTGTGCACTGTCAGGAAGGAGATAATCTTCCTGGGCCAGTGACTAATAAAGTCCTTCCGGCTTTGCTCATTGTCATCAGCCACATACCCAGGGGCTCTCTGACAACATCCAGCTGATCCTTCAATCTCTCAGGCACATATTGTCAAAAACAGACCGTATTAGCTCAAGGAAAGGAAACAGCGTGTTTTCTCATACCTCCATCTCTCCCTTTGGAAACACAGATGTGACAGATTACAGAACAGGGGATAAGCTGATGAAGAAGACAAGACAGTGTGTGATGGGTTAACTCTCACTGGACTTCCTGAACTCTGTTAACCAGTGGTGACATTAGCCATTCAAGGTTTATGCAGGGATCCTGGGTCACCTGATCTTGACAAGCACCCGTCCTCCCCGCGACTTCACCTCCCTCTTTGGCCCAGAAACAGTTCCTTCAAGGCTCAGTGAGGGACATCTTCTATCTCATTCTAGCCCCTAATGAGGTCATAAAAGTAAAGAAATAGGTTGCCATCTCTCCATCTGGATCATCTACCTGGTTGAAAAATACTATGGGGGGAGGAGCAGGTATGCTTCCTGGGGTGCCACTGTCAGGAGTTTGAGAAACAGTGCCTTCCTCAATAACTAGGGGCATGACACAGTCCTGTCAAGGCTATTCCAGGACTGGCAGTCACAAGGTTAATTTTCTCTATAAAGGCTCATGTCTCCTGAATCATCCAAAAACAACACTGTGGACTAACCCAATGCCCCAAGGTTTCTTGGCTAAGCCCAGCAGCCGGATATTTATTCTGGTTGTGGACTTTCAGGGTCAACATATGGAAGTGAGACGACACAGCAGACACACCGTTCTGCAGAAAGACCCCGACTTACGTTAACAACTCCAATACACAGAACCACGCTCAGGCACATCAGACTTGACCACTCAGCTAACGCAGGAAGTCACACACAGGCGCCTGAACTTCATTCCCCACTCCCTGTCTCATGACTCATCGTCAACACTTACACAAATGTGTGTCGGAGGGGAATATGGGGAGCAACTGAAGCTGTCTACATCTTCTTTCTCACCTCCTTAGATACCATCCTATCCATCCAGAGACATAATGCCTTTGCTATGTCTTTGCAGTGTACTTCCTTCAGGAGTGACCTAGCTCATCCCACTGCTCTTCTCTCCACCTAGTGGAAGAAAGAGAAGGAAAGGCACCTCCTGGCATAGGAGTGAACCCACACGGTGAAGGCAGGAAGCAGGGTTCAGACATTTCAATGAAAAGAAAGATTTGTCTCAAGTTCTCATCCCTGCCACTAGATCAACATTGGCCACCATGGAGGAAAGCTAAGAATCCTATTTCAACACACCTCTCCCTTTCAGCCTTCTCATATTCCTTTATTTGCCAGAGGTCATGTCATTTATCCACTTTCAGGAGTTGGCAGTTGCCACTGTGATGACAGGCATGCCGCCCTGTTCTCTCCTTTCGTCCTTCCCAAGATCTCCCCAATATTGAGGAAGTTCATCAGACGAGATAGCAATCACTTCCCTCTGCCGAAAGGTCACAGCTGGGCCATGCTCAGGGTAATTCTAGGAACTGAATGCAGACATTATCCTGAGATAATGTTTAGCTTTCCCCAGAGCCTAGGCAGATTATATAGTTAGGGGACAGACTGCCTGATGCTGAAGCTGAAACTCCAATACTTTGGCCACCTGATGCAAAGAACTGACCACTGGAAAAGACCCTGATGCTGGGAAAGACTGAAGGCAGGAGGAGAAGGGGATGGCAGAGGATTAGATGGTTGGATGGCATCACCAACTCAATGGACATGAATTTGAGTAAGCTCTGGGAGTTGGTGATGGACAACGAAGCCTGGCGTGCTCCAGTCTACAGGATCCAAAGAGTCAGACACGACTGAACTGAACTGAGACTGCCTGTAATTGGGATCTCCTCTCTGACTTCTATTTTCCACCTTATACAACTGGTCATCATCAATTTATGCCAAGGTCTGGGCTGGCGGAAGATAATGAGGGCTCAGAACCCATTGTGATTCTTCATGGATGGACAACCTGTGCTGAGTGCAATGAGCTGTGTGCCTTCCATGATTCAGGTCCCAACATTACAACAGAGGCCTATTGTTCTCCCAGGTCTCATGATCATAGGCATCTGTTCCAAAAAGAATTCTGAGCTCTACTCTACATCAAAAACTGGAGATAGAAAGGAACCTGACCTCAAGGAACTCGAAGTAGTACATGAAGCCCTGAGCTTATAGTCTTTTAAATATTTAAGTATAGTTTGAATTATTTTTCATTATGAGTGCTGCTGCTGCTGCTGCTGCTGCTAAGTTGCTTCAGTCATATCTGACTCTGTGCGACCCCATAGACAGCAGCCCACCACGCTCCCCTATCCCTGGGATTCTCCAGGCAAGAACACTGGAGTGGGTTGCCATTTCCTTCTCCAATGCATGAAAGTGAAAAGTGAAAGTGAAGTCGCTCAGTTGTGTCCAACTCTTAGTGACCTCATGGACTGCAGCCCACCAGGCTCCTCCATCCATGGGATTTTCCAGGCAAGAGTACTGGAGTGGGTTGCCATTGCCTTCTCTGAGCACACTGCTGCATATATCCTTTGAACAAAATTATGAGTACTCATTACTTAATCACATCCATCCCATTAGCTACTTTGCTTTCTATTCATTAATCTTAAAAGTCATTCTTACAGTTAATTACCTTCATCAACTTAACACTCACTAGTTGATACAGTAGTCAGTTCAGATTGAAGCAGGGAGATGCAGGATTCTAAGATCAGTTCCCCAGAAAAAAGTGTATCCATGGATTATATGATATGATATCTGATATGTGATGGTATGAGAAAAGAATTTAAAGTAGGTATATAGAAGTTTATGCAAATGGAAATAAAACATTACTTTTACTCTGAAAAAAATCCAAACCAGAAAAAGAATAAAACCATACTTAACTCCACAGTGAATGAAATTTTCATAATAATAATGATATAGTCAGTGAGCATTGGTTTAACTAAAATAACAATAATTTAGGGGAGAATGAGAGGGAGAAGTGGTGTCTAAAAGAGTTAAATAGACAGCTATCACAACAGAAAATGAATTAAAAATTTTAAAAGCGATAAGTAAATTGATAGCAGTATAACCTTATCATCAGGTTGTGTGGAAATAATTATCAGGAAAGTTAAAAGCAATTTTCTCTGTGAAACAGCACTGGCTATGTGGGAGGGAAATGGGTAGAGACTTAGTTTTTCAGTACAGCTTCTTTAGTGCTATTTGATTTTTCAAAACATGCATATGTTTTAGTTTGATTTTAAGACCTACTTTCCCTTCCAGTTGACTATTCTAACTACACTTGATTCTGACAAGCTACTGAGATTCAGGATGTTTAGAAGCGTCAGTAATTGAGTGACCAGTACTGAGTTCTGGCAATTTAGCCAATCATAGGTTCTTGACCACAAAATCCAAGGTCAAGGAAAGGGCAAATAATTATTAATATGTGCTTTTCCTGCAAATGACAAAGCATAAAACCATGGTCCATAGAAGAATAATGATATTCAAAGGCTGCCTATGCCTCACTCAATATATTGGAAATTCAGTCTGGGCTACTGTCAAAGACAGAACTGTCAGAGGGATTGAATGGAAGGTCCAGTAACACAGCATGGTAGACTGCAGCCCTCTAAAGATCTCGTGTGGGCCCAAACCAGCCTGTGAATTGGAGGAAATAGAATATAGAGACAACAGTTACAAGCTAGTCTGTAACTAAAGTGAAAACTTTTGAGGACGTGAACTAATGTGACCAAGAAAGACATGCAAGAAGAGTCGGTGGGGATAAAGGGAGGTCTTCAAATGAGTTGACAGCTATGATCCATCTTTCTATCTTTCTTGTTCTTCTATACAAAGAAGAGGCTCTAGTGTTCATACCTGGTGGGCTGGAGAAATGATGTTAGTAGCAAGACGAAAAGACTGAGTAGGGCCTGTTTGGGGTACACTGAGTGACAGCATTACTGATGCATCCAGATGGAAGTGAGTGGCAGGCAAGTGGAAAGAGGGTCAGGAGTTCAGTAATGAAGTCAAGTCTGGACATTGAGATACTTCAGCACCAAAGGAATGCTTCAGACAAGAGAAAGTATATAGGCAGAAAATGTCCATAAACATCATTTTTTCCCAAACTTAAAATTTTTTATTTTGTTTTGGGGTTTTAGAAAAGGCAGAGGAACCAGAGACCAAACTGCCAACATCCACTGGATCATCAAAAAAGCAAGAGAATTTCAGAAAAACATCTACTTCTGCTTCATTGACTATGCTAAAGCCTTTGACTGTGTAGATCAAAACAAACTGTGGAAAATTCTTAAAGACCACCTTACCTGCCTCCTGAGAAATCTGTATACAGGTCAAGAAGCAACAGTTAGAACTGAACGTGGAACAACAGACTGGTTCCAAATTGGAAAATGAGTATGTTAAGGCTGTATATTGTTACCCTGCTATTTAACTTATATGCAGAGTACATCATGAGAAACCTGGGCTGGAAGAAGCACAAGCTGGAATAAGATTACTGGGAGAAATATCAATCATCTAAGATATGCAGATAACAGCACCCTTATGGCAGAAATCAAAGAGGAACTACAGAGCCTCTTGATGAAGGTGAAAGATGAGAGTGAAAAAGTTGGCTTAAAACTCAGCATTCAGAAAACTAAGATCATGGCATCCATCACTTCATGGCAAATAGATGCAGAAACAATGCAAACAGTGAGAGAATTTATTTTCTTGAGTTCCAAAACATAGCAGATGGTGACTGCAGCCATGAAATTAAAAGACATTTGCTCCTTGGAAGAAAAGCTATGACAAAACTAGACAGCATATTAAAAAGCAGAGACATTACTTAGCTAACAAAAGTCCATAAAGTCAAAGCCATAATTTTTCCAGTGGTCATGTATGAATGTGAGATTTGGACTATAAAGAAAGCCGAGCGCCAAAGAATTGATGCTTTTGAACTGTAGTGTTGGAGAAGACTCTTGAAAGCCCCTTGGACTGCAAGGAGATCAAACCAGTCCATCCAGAAGGAAATCGGTCCTGAATATTCATTGGAAGGACTGATGCTGAAGCTGAAACTCCAATACTTTGGCCACCTGATGGGAAGAACTGACTCTTTGGAAAAGACCCTTATGCTGGGAAAGATTGAAGGCAGGAGGAGAAGGGATGATAGAGGATGGGATGGTTTGACGGCATCACTGACTCAATGGACCTGAGTTTGAGCAAGCTCTGGGAGTTAGTGATAGACAAGGAAGCCTGGCATGCTGCAGTCCATGGAGTCCCAAAGAGTCGGACACAACTGAGGGTCTGAACAACAACAATTGAGGCATAGCCGATTAACGACGTTGTGGTAGTTTCAGGTGAACAGTGAAGGGATTCAACCGTACATATACATGTATCCATTCTCCCCTAAATGCTCATCCCATCCAGGCTGGCACATAACATTGAGAAGAGTTAGTGCTATACACTAGGTCCTTGTTCGTTATCCATTGTAAATATAATAGTGTGTACATGACGCTCCCAAAGTCCCTAACTATCCCTCCCCCCAGCAACCATAAGTTTGTTTTCTAAGTCAGTGAGTCTCTACCTGTTTTGAAGTAAGTTAATTTGTGTCATTTCTTTTTAGATTTTACCTATAAAGGATGCCATACCATAGTTCCCCTTCTCTGTCTGACTGACTTCATTTAGTATGACACTCTCTAGGTCTATCCATGTTGCTGCAGATGGCATTATTTCATTCTTTTTAATGGCTAAATATTATTACATCTTTTAATCCATTCCTCTGTCGATGGACATTTAGGTTGCTTCCATGTCTTGGCCACTGTAAACTGTGCTTCAAAGAACGTTGAGGTACATGTATCCCTTCAGATCATGTTCCCTAGATATATGCCCAGGAATGGGATTGCAAGGTCATATGGTAGCTCTATTTTTGGTTTAAGGAACCTCCGTACTGTTCTCCATAGTGGCTGTACCAATTTACATTTCCACCAGCAGTGTAGGAGGGTTCTTTTCGCTCCACACCCTCTCCAACATTTATTTGTGGATTTTTGATGATAGCCATTCTGACTGGTGTGAAGTGATATCTCATTGTAGTTTTGATTTGCATTTCTCTAAACCTTAGCAATGCTGAACATCTTTTCATGTGCCTATTGGCCATCTGTGTGACTTCTTTGGAGAAATGGGAAAGTCTTTGTTTGTGATGTCAGGGAAAATGAGTAAGTCCTAATAATAAAGTGATCCTTCTCTTTTTGCCATGGTGCTTCTTATTGTTGGTTGGTGGTGGTTGTTTTTGTGTGTTGTTGTTGTTCCATTCATTTATTTCAAAGAGAAGGAAAGCAAACAAGTGGACCAATTTTGCCATCTTGAGCTGAAAGGCCATACTAGCAAAGACCCTAATGGAGTTGTAAAGGATAACAGCCCAAAGGAAAAGAACAATTCTAGGACTGGATTATTTTAGCACTTCCCTGGCACTGCCTCATTTTTAGCCAATTGAGGTTCCTGGAAACTATCCATGAGCTAAAGGACATAGTGAGCTAGAAGCTGTGACAGAGGGGAATGGGGTTTTCCCTGGTTTGCTTGGGAATGAAGGGCTTCCCCAGGACACAAGACTTTCAGTGCCTGGACTAAGAAAGCTCTGGGGAAAACAGGATGAACATGTCACCCTCAATGGGGGTGGAAGAGAGAAATTGGGCAACAATGCCATAGCTCTCATACCATTTCTCCAAATTCCCTCAAAATTCATCCAGAGGTGGGAAGCAGACATTTAAAGGGGAAGTGTGGGTAAGTTCTCTTGTGTGAAACTAAGATGATCAAAACTCATGTTCACTGGGAGGTTTGACCAACAACCTTTCACTAGTGGAATCAGAGCCCCAAAGACCTAATCAGGGAAAGGGTCTGGTGGAGGGGGACAGCAAAAGGCCCAGCCTTACATATACATGTATCCATTCTCCCCTAAATTCCCCTCCCATCCAGGCTGCCATATAACATTGAGTAGAGTTCCCTGTGCTGTACACTAGGTCCTTGCTGGTTATCCATTTTAAATATAGCAGTGTGTACATATCAATCCCAACTACCTAACTATCCCTTCCATTGTTAATCAGCTATATTCCAATATAAAATAAAAAGTAAAAAAAAAAAAAAGCTAAAAGAAAATGTCTGAACTCTAATCCCTACAGATTCCACAAGGCAGAAGACAGGGTTGGGTAAGGAGAGCAAGGGGCTTGGATTGGGACAGTGCCAGGCTGGTAAATGGAAAGCTAGGAATAATAGTTTCACACAACTGAAGTGGTTAAAATGGTAAGGAAGTGAAGACAGGTGGATTAAAATGACCTCTGACACAAGGCCATTATTTAGTGGATAAAACCAGGAAGAACAGCCTGTATCCTGTCCTGGAACATATTCATGACATAAGCCATCCTGAAGATACTGTTGATTTTTCCTGTAAAGGTAGAATCTGTCTAACAGGCCCTATTGAAAGGTTAAGAGTCCCCTGAAGGGAATTCCAAACCACCCCTTCCTTCCTACCCTTCAGAAACCCCGCAGGGCAAAGCCAGCACATCCTCATGAGTTTAGCTGAGCTGCTGGGTTAGACTTTAGTCTAAGGGAACACAGGTTGGCCACCAAGATTAAACTGGAATTTTAAACTATGAGAGGCAGCATGGTATAATGAGAAGAGGCTGGCTTTTGCAATTAAAGAGACCCAGACTTTAATCTGGTCTGGCCACTTCCTACCTGTGTCATCTTAGGTAAACTGAGTTGTAACACTGGTTTAAAAATACATATCCCAGGGTGGGAGGTGGGAGGGAGATTCAAGAGGAGGAGGGGACATATGTACATCTATGTTTAATTCATGTTGATGTATGACAGAAATCAAAACAATATTGTAGAACAATCATCAATCAATTAAAAATAAATAGATATAATATTTTAAAACATGCATGTCTCATAGGTGGCTTTGTGGAACAGAGACACAACCATATGAAAATGTTAAGCTGATGCTAGCTAATATGTGAGGAAGGGAACCTCCTTTCTGCCTCCATCAGTTCAGTTCAGTTCAGTCGCTCAGTCATGTCCGACTCTTTGTGACCCCATGTATTGCAGCACGCCAGGCCTCCCTGTCCATCACCATCTCCCAGAATTCACTCAGACTCACGTCTATCGAGTCAGTGATGCCATCCAGCCATCTCATCCTCTGTCGTCCCCTTCTCCTCCTGCCCCCAATCCCTCCTAGCATCAGAGTCTTTTCCAATGAGTCAACTCTTCGCATGAGGTGGCAAAAGTACTGGAGTTTCAGCTTAAGCATCATTCCTTCCAAAGAAATCCCACGGCTGATCTCCTTCAGAATGGACTGGTTGGATATCCTTGTAGTCCAAGGGACTCTCAAGAGTCTTCTCCAACACCACAGTTCAAAAGCATCTCTTCGGCGCTCAGCCTTCTTCACAGTCCAACTCTCACATCCATACATGACTCCTGGAAAAACCATAGCCTTGACTAGACGGACCTTTGTTGGCAAAGTAATGTCTCTGCTTTTGAATATGCTATCTAGGTTGGTCATAACTTTTCTTCCAAGGAGTAAGCATCTTTTAATTTCATGGCTGCAGTCACCATCTGCAGTGATTTTGGAGCCCCCCAAAAATAAAATCTGACACTGTTTCCACTGTTTCTCCATCTATTTCGCATGAAGTGATGGGACCGGATGCCATGATCTTCATTTTCTGAATGTTGAGCTTTAAGCCAACTTTTTCACTTTCCTCTTTCACTTTCATCAAGAGGCTCTTTAGTTCCTCTTCATTTTCTGCCATAAGGGTGGTGTCATCTGCATATCCCAGCAATCTTATTCCAGCTACTGTTTCTTCCAGTCCAGCATTTCTCATGATGTACTCTGCATAGAAGTTAAATAAGCAGGGTGACAATATACAGCCTTGACGTACTCCTTTTCCTATTTGGAACCAGTCTGTTTTTCCATGTCCCGTTTTAACTGTTGCTTCCTGACCTGCATACAGATTTCTCGAGAGGCAGATCAGGTGGTCTGGTATTCTCATCTCTCTCAGAATTTTCCACAGTTTATTGTGATCCACACAGTCAAAGGTTTTGCCATAGTCAATCAAGCAGAAATAGATGTTTTTCTGGAACTTTCTTGCTTTTTCCATGATCCAGTGGATGTTGGCAATTTGATCTCTGGTTCCTCTGCCTTTTCTAAAACCAGCTGGAACATCAAGAAGTTCACGGTTGACGTATTGCTGAGTCGCCCAACTCCCTGAACGTGTGTGACGGCGGGAGGGTGATTGCAGGGGTGTGGCTGTGCGTGTGTATGTGTTTAATTGTGTGTATGTGTGTGAGACAGTGTATTTGTGTGTGGCTCTATCTCTGTGTGCACGTTGCTCCGCACACAATACACTCACTAAGAACCACAGGACTCCCACGGCACGTGGAAAGGCTCAATACTTTTCTGGAACTTTAAGACAGTGTATTTATGTGTGTATGTGTACAGCTGTGTGTGTGTAATGGTGGGGGATGACTGCTTAAATGTGACTTGTGGGGCTGTGGATGTGGAGGTGGCTGTGTATGTGTGTGTGCGTGACTATATGTGTGACTGTGTACAGATGTGGCTGTGGGGGGGGATTGTATATGTGTATGACTATGTATGATTATGTGCGTCTGTGCTGACCACATGATTGTGCCTGTGTGTGACTGTGTGTGTGTGTGTGTGTGTGTGTGTGTGTGTGTGTAATCTTCAGAGGACGCCCTGGCTTAGTATCTGAGTGGGGAGCAGAAACCCATTCTTCCTCCTCGTCATTCCTCAGCAGCCATCTGTCCACTGGTTGCTGCAGCTCTGAGACCAAGGCCAGACAAGCTCACTTCTCCATCTCCACGCAGACTCTCAGCTCAAAATCACACTGATGGCTCCCATCCTGTTCTGAAAAGGGCTGGAACACATTTCTTTCCCACTCCAGAGGGACAGGAAGCTCCCTCCACCTCTGAGACATTCTGCTCCAGAGCCCTCTCTCTGTCATAGTTGGTCCACAGATCAGAAGTCATCCCCCAAACCCCAGAGACTTGGCTCCCCTTGATGACAGGTGCCAGAGACTCTCCTCCTTCCATCCACGTTGAGCCCTGTCTCTCAGTCCTCACCTCTGTCCTCTGTGTGCACTTTGCTCCACACATAACACATTCATCAAGAACTACAAGACTCCCTCGGTACATGGAAAAGATTAACACATTTTTGGAACTGCAAGTTCAAAGAAACTCCTTTTTGTGTGTGTATTTTTTTAATTTAAATTTATTTTAATTGGAGGCTAATTACTTTACAATATTGTATTGGTTCTACCACACATCAACATGAATCCGCCACAGGTGTACACGTGTTCCCCATCCTGAACCCTGCACCCACCTCCCTCCCCATACCATCCCTCCAGGTCATCCCAGTGCACCAGCCCCAAGCATCCTGTATCAAACCTGCACTGGTGATTCATTTCTTATATGATGTTACACATGTTTCCATGCCATTCCCCCAATCATCCCCCCTCACCCTCTCCCACAGAATCCAAAAAAGACTGT
>SJXQ01008705.1:0-10836 GCA_006408695.1 Aepyceros melampus | reverse complement strand
AACATTTTTTCCATAAAATAGAACTTAACTTTTAAATTCTCTTTTAAAAAGAGAAGATTGCTGTTATTTCACTCTTTAAGTATTGTATAATTGTTTCTTGCTAATTGCCAATGCTGCACTAGGTGTTATAATACCAGTTGATGTCACTATAATTTTATAGTAGGATATTATGCATCCAGTTACTGAACTGGTATTAAGTTCATGGTGTAGTTTGATCCACTTTTCCTTTCTTTTCCTTCTCATTCTTCATCATTGGAGTCAAATCATCAATTCAATCTGGCTACACTTATAGCCCAGTCCGGTTCCCCTTTCCCTATATTTTCCTCGACAGCAGTTTTTTTTCCAGTAAATCTGTTCTTCTAATATCATTTTGGTTTCTATGGCACAGAAGACCAAGGCTAACCCACTGGGTATCCCATGTAATGACAATTTATTGTACCTTCATTTTCTACCACTAAGAAAGAACAGAGATTGGCAGGTCTCTGTGACTTATGGATGCAGGATATATTTTCCATCTTCATACATTTAACAGATCAAATGAAAGAATGAATCTGTTCAATGGGCAGTGTGAAAGCCCATTTCTTTGGCTTCAGTGGGTAAAAGTTTTTGAGTCTTAACCTAAATTGAAGAGTTATTTTGCAAAATCAGGCTGATGCTATACTCCATGGACCCTGAATTTAAATAATCCCCACGCTGGGCTTTGTCCCCCTTCTCGCCCATTTTTCTCACTACCTTCTGATCTCACTTGTACATAAATTGATTTTAAAGGTGTGCTTCTTGAGAATATATTTTAAATGACTTCTTACAACATGCACAGTAATGAAGGGAGAATTCTGAACAAGGTAGACAAATTTCCTTTAAGGAAATTTGCTCCATTATAGTGCTTAGACCTAACATGGTAGATGAAATAATTATAGATTTTAGTAACGTTTATGCACACCATAAATAACTGACTGAGATAACTAATAACTGGGGGTTTTCATATAGAATAATCAGAATCTGCAGTCCCAGACTCTCTAGCCTCTGCTGCCAAGGCACAGACAGCTGATGTGTTCACTTCTAGCATAAAGCATTGAGTATGCACCCTGGGGATGAAGTGCTGAGTTCCTGTTAAGTAAGTATTCTTTCATTCCCAATGGGATGTGTATAGTCATTCTCTGCAGGTAAACTATAATTATAACCTTCTCAGAAGTATTTTATGCTCCATCACCTACAATCACTGGAGATAGTCCCTTATATTAGAAACCATATCCACATACAGGGAACAGGTATTCTTCAACTCAAATTCAAGCTAACAGCCAATAATCACTAATCTAATAGGAAAATTCAGACAATTAAGGCATAGTAATGATGTTCATCAATATATAAAAAGACTAGGGAAGTCCCATTATAACAAGCTACCTATTTCAGAGTGGGAAAACATACCTTCAAAAGAGCAATTTTAAAAAGCTCACATAACAATATGAGACAAAATATATAACTATATAATTTCATTATAGACAACAAAAGGATCACTATGTAATGCCAGAATCATCAAGCAAGAGGATATTATGTTTATAAACATGTCTACCTGTGAAAACATAAGTTCAATATATGTAAAGTGGAAGATAGTTAAGCATATAATCAATCATGGGATAATTTCATACTCAAAAGGGTAAATAAAACTAATCACATTTTTTAGCACACAAACAGAAGTACACACAGACACACAGACCTAATGAAATAACTTCTACATGTGAAAACAAAGCTTTGAATTATTTGAAGAAAATATATAGAAATTATATTCTTAATCTTGCAAACATCAAATGAATTTTTAAGCAACATGCCAGCAGCCAACCTACACAGATAAGATGTATAAATTTAAAGTCATAGATATATAAATCTGTGTGCATCAACAGAACAGATGAAAATATATCTCCAGATAAGGATAATAGATTTTGAAACTTTCACAAATATAGAGACATCACAAACAAACCAATATGAATTATAACATGGTAAATGGGCCAAATATGTCAAGAAACACTTTAACTGGGGGTTTTCATATAGAATAATCAGAATCTGACAGTCGCAGACTCTCTAGCCTCTGCTGCCAAGGCACAGACAGCTGATGTGTTCACTTCTAGCATAAAGCATTGAGTATGCACCCTGGGGATGAAGTGCTGAGTTCCTGTTAAGTAAGTATTCTTTCATTCCCAATGGGATGTGTATAGTCATTCTCTGCAGGTAAACTATAATTATAACCTTCTCAGAAGTATTTTATGCTCCATCACCTACAATCACTGGAGATAGTCCCTTATATTAGAAACCATATCCACATACAGGGAACAGGTATTCTTCAACTCAAATTCAAGCTAACAGCCAATAATCACTAATCTAATAGGAAAATTCAGACAATTAAGGCATAGTAATGATGTTCATCAATATATAAAAAGACTAGGGAAGTCCCATTATAACAAGCTACCTATTTCAGAGTGGGAAAACATACCTTCAAAAGAGCAATTTTAAAAAGCTCACATAACAATATGAGACAAAATATATAACTATATAATTTCATTATAGACAACAAAAGCATCACTATGTAATGCCAGAATCATCAAGCAAGAGGATATTATGTTTATAAACATGTCTACCTGTGAAAACATAAGTTCAATATATGTAAAGTGGAAGATAGTTAAGCATATAATCAATCATGGGATAATTTCATACTCAAAAGGGTAAATAAAACTAATCACATTTTTTAGCACACAAACAGAAGTACACACAGACACACAGACCTAATGAAATAACTTCTACATGTGAAAACAAAGCTTTGAATTATTTGAAGAAAATATATAGAAATTATATTCTTAATCTTGCAAACATCAAATGAATTTTTAAGCAACATGCCAGCAGCCAACCTACACAGATAAGATGTATAAATTTAAAGTCATAGATATATAAATCTGTGTGCATCAACAGAACAGATGAAAATATATCTCCAGATAAGGATAATAGATTTTGAAACTTTCACAAATATAGAGACATCACAAACAACCAATATGAATTATAACATGGTAAATGGGCCAAATATGTCAAGAAACACTTAGCAGAAGAGAGTATTTTTATATGAAAACTATTCAAATATATGTGACATATTGTTTAATAGCCATTAGATTGGCAAAAGTTAAATTGTGATCGAAATTAAGCCTATATACAGATATGTAGAAATAATAATTCTTATATGTCTACTGTAGATAGCAACTGTGTAATATTAACAAAGCTATAGTTGCATGAACCGTAATAGCATGTGCTCCCTAGCAATTTCTTACTTACGCCAAAATAAGACCTGTACATATTTTCTAGTCCTATTATTTATAACAGTTACAACCTGCAAACCAGTCATATATCTATTATAGGAGAATTAATAAATTATTAATAATGTTTATGTTTAAATTAAGAAATACCATATATATGCCCAATTAAATTTCACAAAGATACATGTATACAAATATGCATGTCAGAATTTTTATAGTAGCAAAAATTTTGGAACTAACCTATGTATTTCTTAGTGCTTACTTTGTGGTAATATGCATAGATTATTGCATATTATGTTAACTTGATCTTCAAAAAATTTCTGTGTAGCAACTAGTTTTAGACTGTGTAGCATTTTTCAGAAGAGGGAGGCCCAGAGGTAATAAGTAACATGGGTGCAATGTCGCTTCAGTCGTGTCTCTTTGTGACCCCATGGACTATAGCATACTAGGCTCCTATGTCCATGGGATTCAGACAAGAATATGAGTGGGTTGCCATACCCTCCTCCAGGATATCTTTCTGACTGAACTCTCATCTCCTGCAGCTCCTGTGTTGCAGGTGGATTCTTTACTTCTGAACCACTGGGGAAGCCCAACAGGTAGCATGCTTAAAGTTATTCATAAAATTAATAGTAGGGCCTGGATATAAAATCAGTCATTATACCTCTAGAAGCCATTGCTGTAAATGCTGTGCAAAACATTCATTATGAGTATAAAGGATGTACTTAGCACACTAGATAGTATTTTAAAGTAATGAAACTTGCTCCAGGTATTAACTTGGATTTGTCCAGCAAAATTATCATATAATATATAGCTATAATATGAAATATGTATATAAATTTAAAAAAACATGCAAACCCCAAATCATATAGTCTCTAGATATTTTGTTTAACTTCTAATTCTAAACCTAGTCTTGACTTTTTGCCACCCAACGGACTGTCCCACTAGGCTCCCTGTTGATAGGATTTCCCAGGCAAGAATACTGGAGTGGGTTGCCATTTTCTTCTCCCAAGGATCTTCCCAATCCAGGAACTGAACTTGCATCTCCTACAGTGTGGTGGATTCTTTATCACTGAACCACCAAGGAAGCCCCCTTATTCTATAGATAAATACCTAATAAAATAGCAAATGATCTAGGCAGGATGAGCCATGATTCAGTATGCCTGTTAATTTCAAAGTGGTGAGGGGACTAGAGAGTAAGATTGAGAAGGAGTGAACAAAGACTTCAATAATATTGTTATTTTTTAGATAAATAAACACCTTAGAATAGATTCAGTACTTTAATAATTCCCATATATTTTGGAAATTTTGCACGATTTCACTGACTCAGAGTGTCAGCATGCCAAGAAGTGGGGGCAGTCAAGCCAAGGTTGAAAGGCTTCATGGTCTGATGTTTATGTTAGGAGCACTGGACATCAACCTGCCCTCCTACAGATGAGCTCATCTGAGAATGAGCTGCTCTAATATTTTACACAGAAACCTAAGTCAAGGGCAGTTCTCAAACAACATACAGATTAATAACAATCTGTATAGATCCACACCGTAAGAGGATAAGTAAGAGGAAAAAAAGTGAACAAGGCTTATAAAATAAAGGAAATAAAGCAGAGTTCATAGAGCTTAGAAAGTAAACATCTGAAGAAGACCACAATGAAGGTAACCATCACCTATTAAATGTATTTCCCTTCAAATGTGCTAATGAATTTGATTTGTCAGTATTTTAAAAATAATTTTTGTAGTAATATTTATCAGTGATATTGCCTTGTAATTTTCTTTTCTTGTAGGGTCTTATCCCTGCTATTAGAGTAATGCTTATCTTTTACAATGGATTTGGAAGTGTTTCCTCTGCTTCAGTTTTTTAAACATGTCCGAGAAAGATTGACATTAATTATTTTTTAAATGTGTGGTAGAATTTAGCATGACAACCCACTCCAATATTCTTGCCTGGAAAATTCCATGGACAGATAGATTTACAACGAGTTGGACACAACTGAGCATGCACGCACGCACACACACACACACACACACACACACAGTTTAACAATGAAGCCTTCTAGTACAGGGCTTTCCATTGTTAGGAGGTGTTTTATTTATTTTATAATACATCCTAGGTATTCATGGTACTTTATACTCTTGGTCCAAGATGGCCACCAAAGCCAGTATGTCTACATTCAAGCCAGTCCAGATTTAGGAATCTAAGTAAAAGTATCACATAATATTCCTGCTGACATCTCATTAAAATTTAGTCATGTGCCAAAGATTGCTCCAGGCCTTTCACAATCATTTTTGTAAGTATTGACATCATAGAGAATTGCTACTTGTATCAAAATAGGAGATGATTAATAAGTAAAAAAACAGAAAATTGATTATCTCTGGAGAAAATGGTATATGATGTGACTGAAAAGATCATACGTGACCACAGAGATGACTTCAGATGTATTGGTTGGTAATACAACAGGTGCATGAGTGTTAGTTTTGCTATTATCACCAATAGTATTTATTTGCATACCTCCATATACTGACACTAATACTATATACCAGTGCCCAGGTTATACTGCTGAAGTGAAGTGAAATTGCTCAGTCGTGTCTGACTCTTTGTGACCCCATGGACAGTAGCCTGCACCAGGCTCCTCCGTCCATAGGATTTTCTAGGCAAGAGTACTGGAGTAGGTTGCCATTTCCTTCTCCAGGAAATCTTACCGACCCAGGAATCGAACCCAGGTCTCCCACATTGATAGACAGATGCTTTACTGTCTGAGCCACCAGGGGACCTAGGTTACACCACTTCCCAGGCTTCTTTTTAGAACTAACACTTTCTTAGGCAACTGCCTTAGCAGGGTAGCTGTGTGATTGAAGGCTCTTAGTTGGGTGACTCTCTGTATAGCTGCAGCATACAAAGTCATGTCTTCTTCATGGAGTAGGGGGTCTCACATCCATTGACTAGTCTACAGGGGAGACTGGAGAATCATGTAGACCCTGCAGGATCAGAGCTCCCTGTAGGCTCCACTCAAATTTGTTGCAACTGGATCACCTATCAACTCCTACCTCCACACTATCTTACTTCCTTCTCTTTTTTAGGAGTTAATCCATTGGGAACTGCCCACCAACTCCTTACAGTTTCCACATGTAAATCTCCACCTCAGAGTAATAATTCCTGAAAACCTCCTAAAAAGAAAATGGTGTCTAATACCTGTATTATATGTCCACAAAAGTTTAATCAATTGTTAGATGAATCATTGCATAACAGATCAGAAATGTTTAATGACACAGTTGTTAAAATGCCATGTTTTTTTGTTTTATAGCAATACAAGAATATTGCTTAATTTTCAAGCACTTCCCTATTTAAGATTTTGTTTGCAGAATCAAGAAAAATCTATATTTCAATCAACTCTATAAATTATAGGTATCATAGGTAAATTATTAATTCCCAAAGAGTGTTAAAATGCAAGACAGTTTGGAGGGAAGGAGGGATGCTAAATAAATCAATGGTGATTTTAATAAACTAGAAGCTTTTAGGTACTAAATCTGTCTGGATCTGATCTGAATTGCAATTACCTGTCAAAAATTCATCCATCACCACAAACTCCAAACAAACTTTTCTGGCAGCAGATGTTTGAGGAAAGCTATTGCGTATGGCAAATTTTTCTTTTGGTTTACAACGTCCTGAAGAATGACAGAAATCTCAGGGAACATTTCAGTACAACTCAGCAATAGCCTATTAGGTAGAAAAAAATCATGGTCTGCATAGCTCATATAATGTATAAATAGGTGCTTTATATTTAAACAATTTACTCACAAATGAAGGGCTTGATTTCATTGTCTCTAATATGATTTTCAGTATTTTCCAGGAATACATGGAAATTTATATTTTACCAATAGACTTGAATGAAGCATTCTCATTTCATAATATTTTTGTGTTAAAATATCATAAGTTGTATTTGGATAAATTTAACTTGTCAGTACTTTGTAATCTTCATTGATAACTTATCAGGGTTCAAGGGGACTATTTACAATGACCTTGATAAAAGGAAAATCTAGAGGTATTATTGGGAAAGCAGCAAACTGCTGTTTGTAACTTTAGTTCCTTATATTTATTCTTTCTTTGAAAAAGAAAATTGACACTTTTTAGATTTTGCTGCCAGGAAATGCATTTCTAATTTAATTTTTACTGAAAATTTTTTTATAGCTCAAACATACTGTTTGGTACATAATGGATTTTTATAATTATTGGTTCATTGATTGATGCCTACATTGAAAGTAGGGATGTTTCTTTTATTTTGTTATTTTAGTACTCAAGGTCATATATTCCTGAAATGATTTATTGTTTTATGTGCAAAAAAATCCAATATTTCTAAGATAAAACATGGAATAATATCTTTGTGCATTTAGGTTTAAAATACAGATTTTCTCAGAAGTCAAAAGAGCAATATGCATAAATATACAAAAATATGATAAAGTAGGTTTCATAATTAAAAACTTCTGTTAATCAAAGTATACATAAATTCAATAAGTATGCTGTAAGTTGAAAGTAAATATTCACAAACCATATAAAAAGATCTATAATTCAGTAATAAAAATAGAAAAAATTAATAAAAACATAAAAATATTTAAGTAATGTTTACAAAGAGTTCACTAATGTCCAATAAACAGGAAGCATTCTTAACCTTATTAACTTTAGGACATTATAAATTGAAATCACAGTTAGATATTACTATACCCACCTTAGCAGTTAAAGTTAAAAAGAATGAAAGGATGAAAAGATAAAATGCTGGCAAGTGTAAGGAATACTGAAGTGCTCAACTTTTGCTGCTGAACCTGGAAAACATTACAACTACTTTGGAAAAAGTCCTGGAAGCTTTTTTTTTAAAATACATATAAAACTAAATAAAAACAACACAACCATGAGCCAACAATTTCACTCCCAGGCTTTTATAAAGATAAATAAAGTCTATTTTATTTAATAGAAAATAAAGCCANACTGAACATCAATTGATTATCCATTGTCTAAAACTGATTAATAAAAACCTGTTGCATATTTATATATGTGCCATATATTTATACAATAAAGACAGAAACAATCTACCACTACATGAAACCAGAAAAATGAAATTCAAAACTTTTTCTGAATGACAGAACTCTTATAAAAATAAATTGACCCTATGATTCCACTCTCACATATTTCAAAAATCAAGCGATTCATCTATGGTGGAGACAATGAGAACAGTAATTAGAAGTCTAAGGAGTGAGTGTGGTGATTGACTCAAAAAAGACATAGGAAAATTTGGAGGTGATAATTATACTATTTCATTGAAGTCACTGAAGATTTATTCAACTGTCAGAACTCTGGATATGTATACTTAAGATTTGTGCATGACATGTATGTGAATTTCACCTAAAGTTTCATGCAATAATATTGAATTCTCCTTAACAATATGCATGCTAAAATATGTGTATTGCTGGAAATTTATTGGAAAGGTATTTAAAAACATGAAATGGTAAGTGAATAGTAAGATCTATAAAAATGTGACAAAATAAGTTTAGTAAAAATTATTAAAGGTGATTGAATGTTCATTCTAAATCTTTCATTTTGGTTTGTGTTTGATAACTTTTATAATAGAACACTAGAATTAATTTGGAAACACAAAGAAGCTAGGTGACTGGTGGTGAAGTAGCTCCATTTCTTCCTCATATAATCATAAATGCCTAGACATAACACAACAGCAAGCACAGGAAGCCTCTGAAAGTTGGAGGAAACCTAGAGAGGGTAGGGATCTTAGGGCTTCAGAAAGAGATGACAGTGAATTCCCTGGGTGTCCTTTTTATATATAACAAATAAAACTTTGCAGAAACCTGAATCCCCAAAATTACAAATGACAGACCAAAATGATTTAAAAAAATCTTTGAGAAAGGCTTTATGCTCTAGAATATGATTAGGAAAAATGGTAGTCAGATGATAGAAAGGGCTTCCCAGGTGTTGCTAGTGGTAAAGAACCTGACTGCAGGAGATATGAGATGTGGGTTCAATCCCTGGTTTGGGAAGATCCCCAAAGAGATGACAGTGAATTCCCTGGGTGTCCTTTTTATATATAACAAATAAAACTTTGCAGAAACCTGAATCCCCAAAATTACAAATGACAGACCAAAATGATTAAAAAAAATCTTTGAGAAAGGCTTTATGCTCTAGAATATGATTAGGAAAAATGATAGTCAGATGATAGAAAGGGCTTCCCAGGTGTTGCTAGTGGTAAAGAACCTGACTGCAGGAGATATGAGATGTGGGTTCAATCCCTGGTTTGGGAAGATCCCCTGGAGATGGGCATGGAAATCCACTCCAGTATTCTTGTCTGGAGAATCCCATGGACAGAGGAGCCTGGTCAGCTACAGTCCATAGGGTCAGAAAGAGTTGGACATGACTGAATCACCTTAGCAGGCATGAATGCATGACAAAAATCCATTTTGGCAGTAACCATTCCATTCCAGTGAAACAACAACTGAACAATGGTACCATTCCTACTCGTGGTCTCAGGCAACTAAGTAAGTACTAATAATATGATAATTAATGTAATAATGAAAATTGAGCAGAATGCAATGACAAAAATCCATTTTGGCAGTAACCATTCCATTCCAGTGAAACAGCAACTGAACAATGGTATCACTCCTACTCGTGGTCTCAGGCCAACTAACTAATACTAATATGATAATTAATGTAATAATGAAAATTGAGCAGAAATAGATGAGATAGATAAATGATAAGGAAAATTAACACATACAAATGTGGATTCCTTGAACAGGTGAATAAAATTGATAGACTCCTAAAATTGATAGATGATAACATTCTGAGAGAAAGAAAGTGAAAAGAATATGGACTACTTTATGACAAATTTCACAACTTAGAAAATATGAATTTCAGATAAAATAGAATATTTGAAAAACCTGTATTGGCTAAAAAATTTAATTCATTATCAAAACATTCCTAGAAAAATCTGCAGGCCCAAATAGTTTGTTTGCTGCTGCTGCTGCTAAGTCACTTCAGTCGTGTCCAACTCTGTGCGACCCCAGAGACAGCAGCCCACCAGGCTCCCCAGTCCTTGGAATTCTCCAGGCAAGAACACTGGAGTGGGTTGCCATTTCCTTCTCCAATGCATGAAAGTGAAAAGTGAAAGTGAAGTCGCTCAGTCGTGTCCTACCCTCAGCGACCCCATGGACTGCAGCCTTCCAGGCTCCTCCATCCATGGGAGTTTCCAGGCAAGAGTACTAGAGTGGGGTGCCATTACCTTCTCCAATAGTTTGCCTAGTGAAGTACTAAAATAAATAATATAGAAAATATCCAAAGAAAGGAGGGAAAAAATGCATACTGTTGTTTTTTTTTTTAGGTCAGTCTTATCAAGATAGAAACACCAGATAAAAGCATTCTGTATTCTTTATATATCAATTACCTTCATACACACAAGCATAAATGCTTAACAATGTATAGACAAATACATTAGGCCATATAAAAACAGGATAATGTATTATGGCTAAATGTTACTTCTCTTAGGAATGTAAATTT
>SJXQ01008704.1:27579-52490 GCA_006408695.1 Aepyceros melampus | reverse complement strand
TGGTGCGGGGTGGGGGGAGGTGAAGTTGAGCCAGTAGTTCTTCCAAGGACTCACCCTCAAATACAGCTGGAGTCTCTAGAGCCCAGTGGTCTTTGAGGGGCGCCTCTGCATCCCCCTGAAGTCAGGGCTGCTGCCTGAACCACTCCCTGCAGCCACTAGGCAGTTTTTTTTTAACCACCCTGGGGCCCTCACTCAAGCCCTGAACCAAAAAGAAATAAAGATTTTGTAGAAAAAAAAAAGGGGGAGAAAAGGATATTGTTTACATTTTTGTTTAATTTAGGCTGGATTTTCGTATCTGCTTCTGCATTCAGCCTGTTGCAATGTTGTTTTGATTCAAGTATAGGAAGAAAATGTGGCCTCCTACAGATATATTGTTTGGAAAAGGAAGTGTTTTAGGAGCCTTTCCAGATAACTATAGATATTCTTCTTAATACCACGCCAAAACTGGGGCAGCTATAGTTTCTTAAATGTTAGTTGCAGTGTGGAATCTGACACCAAATCAATGACTTTTTCGTACTGTTACACTAAAACCCATTGGTTTGTCTTGTAGTTTAAATGGACCTTTTACTTGATTGATTAATTTTAAATGCTTGATTTCACAACATCATGCACGGATCATATGGAACTAATACAGATCATCCAAATGTCACACTTCATTTAACAATACCTAACAAGTTACTTTCATTAAAAACACCCCCAATCTCATTAGAAAAGTCAAAGTATTGATGCATGGTGGCTGATGCAAGTTTTCAAGAATTTGAATTTTTGTTTGAAATCTTTATCATTGGCAACAAATACCCTCAGTCGTTTTCCTTGCAGTGACTAGCACACGATTCATTTTTGATAATGTATCTGCCAAATATTCAGCTCTGAATAATCAGTTAATGCGTCATCCACTCTTTTAAGTAAAATTTGTTTTCTGTTTTTTTAAAAAACGGGGCTAGTTTAGCTTGCAATTCAAACAACTGCACTAGTGCTTTTCCTCAGGGCAATCACTGTACATCCATATGCAGCAGAAATTTTTTTATGTATTCCCATTTCATCAAACACACTATTGAAAAGATGTATACCCAAGAGTTGAGATTTAATAAAATCAAATTTTCCTTCTTAATCAAGAACATTCATTAATGAACTACATGCTGTCTGTCTTTTTCTAACAGGATGGGTATGGTGTTGAATACAAAGACTACTAATACAGTGTGGGGCCACTGCCTTGAATGCTAAGGCACCAGCAGTTTTACCCACTATTGCTTTTGTCGGTACACTGAAAAAGCAAAGAACATCTTAGTGTTACTAAACAAGTAAGTTTGATCTCCAAGGGACTCTGTGGCATACTTCTTTATTGATAACTAGTGCTTTATTTACTAATATTTATGATGGAGTCATCCAATTTTAGAGAAACATAAAACATAAAATCCATAGGTTTTTAATAAGACATTTCAAAACTGAGAATGCAATTACCAGAATAAGTTTTAACATGCATTCTGTGCTGTTTAATTGTTAAAAGAAAAACTAATTCATTAATATCAATTCTGAACATTTTGCAGAATCAGGTTCATGTCCCTGAGACAGGGGCTTATCATGATAATGTAGTTTTTACAAACTTTTAACATGTTTTTTAAAAGATTAAGAAAGGCAATATATTTGTTACAAAACTACTTAAAAATATCCACCTTATATGTAGCAAATGGATTTTTCTTCTTATTATCAATAGGAATCTCCTTCTCTGACACATACACTAGAAAAGAAAGGGTTTGAAAGTTAAACTCTGTATGAAATGCAGAAATTATTACTATTTTAAAATATTAAAAAATGAAGAACACTATAGTATTTATGTGTGAAATAATAAGTAGGTTATTTTAAAGCAAATCCCAAACAACAATAAAGACGAAGGGGAGGGACTTCCCTGGAGGTCCAGTGGCCAGGAGTTCAGGCTCCCAAAGGAGGGGACCTGGGCTCGATCCCTGGTCAGGTAATTAGATCCCTCATGTGACATCTAAGTGTACTCATGTATCAACTAAAGATTCCACATGCCGCAACTAAAGATTCTGCATGCTGCAACTAAACGTTCCCACATGCCACAATGAAGATCTAAGATCCCACATGCCACAGCTAAGACCTGATGCAGTCAAATAAAGAAAATAAATATTTTTAAAAATCACTAAATAAAAGAAGGGGAGAGAAAGGATGAAATATAAGAACATCAGATATTGATAAACTGTTGAAACTGAGGGGGTTCCTTATACTATTTTATTTTGTATGTTTAAAATTTTCCGTAAGTATTTTAAAAATTCCTTGAGCTTATAAAATATTTGGTATTTTGGAAAACAAATAAAATTCCTGGCTCATATTCATTCATTGCACAAACACTGAATGAACATCCACTCCATAAAAGGCACTGTACTATTTGGCATCAGGAAATAGAAGATTTATGAAACCTGTATTTTATACACCCAAGGAGCTCAGGATGTCTATGTCCATATATGTAATCGATTGCCTAAAGTGGGTATAATGTCTCTACTGTGACCATTCTAAGGGGTACTTACAGTATTTCAAAGCACAACTTGACCCAATGAATTGCAAATTATGATAATGCAATTTTAAGGGGAAAAAAGGAAAATGGCATGAAAAGAAAATATGAAAAGGAAACTTAAAAAAATAAGAAATGAGACTCTCTTTGGTTTTCCTCTATAAAAGGAAATGAACAAGAGATGTGAGCAAATATGGGCATGACCACATCATTTTTCCACCACAACCCCATCATCTTATTTAACTTCAGGACAGGAACCATCATGTCATCTCCTTTGAGTCAGCTCTTATACTACTCACATAGGCAAAAATAACTGAGTAATACATTCACTTTCCATGGTGAACATTAAATATATTAAGTATTCTATAATTCTTCCAATGAGTGAAGATGGTGTTTATAAATGCCATATTTTAATTTTCAAGATTACTATGTCTATTCACATTGCTTTGTATAAATTAAGACCATCCTAAAGAAGAAATCCACAAGTTAAATCAGTAACATTCCTCAGTTACTCAAGGGGTCTAATTGTAACACTAATAAATGAAAAATAAAAGCAAGAATCAAAAAAATAATTTGCTTTAATTATCATCTTCCAGCTTATTGCCATATATTCCAACCAAATGGTCAAATTTTCCCAAAACTCATTCAATGTATGTCTTTAAAATCTGAGTGACAGATTAAAGGATTTAAAAATTCTCTATATCATCTTTAATATTTATTAAGCTCTATGAGGGCAGTGATTTGTCTCTTCACTGATCTATCTCTAGTATTGAGTACAGTGCCTGACACACAGTAGGCACTCAATAAGTGTCTGTTAAGGAGGGTGGGGGAGGAAAGATTGGATGAAAGTAATCAAAAGGTACAAACTTCCAACTCTAAAATAAATAAGTACTAGGGATGTAATGTACAATATGAGAATAAACACTGCTGTGTGTGATATACAAAAGCTGTTAAGAGAGCAAATCATAAGAGTCCTCTTCACAAGGAAAAAAAATTTTTCTTTCTTTTTTATATTTATCTATATGAGATAATAGATGTTCATTAAACTTACTGTGATCATCATTTCATGAGGTATGTAAGCCAAATCATTATGCTGTACACCTTCAACTTAAACAATGCTGTATGTTAATTATGTCTCAACAAAATGAAAGAAAAAATTCAGGAATAAATATTTACTTTCAAATGGAAAAAATTATGTTAAATAATATGTGATAATAACACTGCATCCTAAAGGAATTAAATTCACTGTCATTGGCTGTGTGGTTTTGCATAATCAAGAACAAACCTGTAGCACTTTTAATGCAAATCATATAAATAAACATAAAAGACATCTACTCCTATTGGGTAAACTATAAAATAGAATGATTCTTTAGAAATAATCCAGCCAAAGAAATAGTAGGTTGCATCTTTCTAGTGGCACTGAATCCATTACCATATTTGGCAGCTGAAATTATTTTTTAACTCTCCACTTTAGAAAATAAAGGCATTTCAGAGAAAAGTGGAATGGAAAGTATAAAGAACTCTGAATTTTATCAAGGTTTTCTTCAAAGTTGCCACACAAAGAAAAGAAAAGTCTCATTTAGCTGTCATGATCTCAATGCTTTAGCTTTCTTAACTTTAAAACAACTACTTTTTGACCTCACAAGCAATCACAAAACCTTCAAAGGGAAGAGCTGCTTCAGCATTTCCTGCCTGCCTGCCCTAGCCCAAGATTAACCTTGTCAGTTCTTAGGAAGACTTATAAAACCTCCTTAAATGACTAATTCAGATAAGTGGTAATGTGAAGCCAGAGTTTATAAGATGCTGGTTTATACTTGTTACCAGATGTAGCTATCACTTCAAAGTGTTAAATACATTCACGAAGAGGTTCAGATATATTTGCATGTGGAATACTTTCTGACTTCTGCTATTATTGTGGAGACATGTTTCCAGAGGAAAATGTTGCCTTGTTGTCTAACAAAAGTCTTTAAAGTAGCTAATGGTCACTTCAATGACCACTAGGCACTCTGTCAGTCTAATTCTTTCCTTAATTCTTGCAAACACATACATATACACTTTCAAAACACACCACAGATAAATTCCATTTCTTTGGGAGCTTGTCATGAAACAGCCACCTTAAAGATCTATCAGAAAAATCCAAACGTGTGTGTGTGTTTATAGTTTTGGAATTGCCTTTTTAGATAAGGAAACAGTCACTGGCTTCACATACTTTAGGGTTCCTTTGCCAAGATAACTCAACAATTGCATTAGGTTTTCTACTTCTATCAACTCTTCTCTGGTTATGTTAATTTCTTTGGTTATGTTGCCATTAGGGTTTTATTCAGTTCAGTTCAGTTCAGTCGCTCAGTCGTGTCCAGCTCTTTGTGACCCCGTGAATCACAGCACACCAGGCCTCCCTGTCCATCACCAACTCCCGGAGTTCACCCAAAATCACATCCATCGAGTCAGTGATGCCATCCAGCCATCTCATCCTCTGTCGTCCCCTTCTCCTCCTGCCTCCAATCCCTCCCAGCATCAGAGTGTTTTCCAATGAGTCAACTCTTTGCATGAGGTAGCCAAAGTATTGGAGTTTCAGTTTTAGCATGTCCTTCCAATGAACATCCAGGACTGATGTCCTTTAGGATGGACTTGGATCTCCTTGCAGTCCAAGGGACTCTCAAGAGTCTTCTCCAACTCCACAGAATTAATACTGAAAAAAATTAGTACCACTAATATCAGTGATTTTTTCAATTCATCTGCACTCAGCTTTCTCACAGTCCAACTCTCACATCCATACATGACCACTGGAAAAACCATAGCCTTGACTAGACGGACCTTTGTTGGCAAAATAATGTCTCTGCTTTTCAATATGCTATCTAGGTTGGTCACAACTTTCCTCCCAAGAAGTAAACGTCTTTTTCATGGCTGCAATCACCATCTGCAGTGATTTTGGAGCCCCCCAAAAATAAAGTCTGACACTGTTTCATTGTTTCCCCATCTATTTCCCATGAAGTGATGGGACCAGATGCCATGATCTTCGTTTTCTGAATGTTGAGCTTTAAGCCAACTTTTTCACTCTCTTCTTTCACTTTCATCAAGAGGCTTTTTAGCTCCTCTTCACTTTCTGCCATAAGGGTGGTGTCATCTGCATATCTGAGGTTATTGATATTTCTCCTGGCAATCTTGATTCCAGCTTGTGCTTCTTCCAGTCCAGCATTTCTCATGATGGACTCTGCATATAAGTTAAATAAGCAGGGTGAAAATATACAGCCTTGCCATACTCCTTTTCCTATTTGGAACTAGTCTGTTGTTCCATAGGGTTTTATTAGGTTAATTAAAAATGTTTTTTAATCTCCAGAGAAAGCTTAGGGCAACAACAATGGTTGCTATTTTCTACACATAATAGCCATTGTTAAGTTTGGCCCAACACAACATCCTGAATACAATGTAGATTTATCCTTAAGATTGGCTGCAAAAATAACCACAGTCTTACACAGTGTTATATGCCCTTGCTATTCAAATGTCTGGGAGATAGCCCGTAACTTTTATTTTTGCTGAGATACCCCAACTGTATTTCAAGGATGAAGCTGAATCCATAAACATAACACTATTGCTGGCTCAGATTTCTAGAGACTGGATTGTAACTGACCAGTCTTGCTTGCTCAGTATTTTATTTGGTAGTCTGGTAACCCTGGTCCAGCTAAAAAGTCTCATTCTAATTAATTCTGCCATAAATCAAATGGCTTTTGTGGTCCTTGCCTGTTAAAACTCATTGTTAACAGAAAGTTGTCCATACAAAGTAACTTCTTACTTCTCCCAGTTTATCTCTCTCCTAGGTACTGTTACCTCAGAAATTGGCTAAAGCCATTAGCAGGGTTCTTTTGATGGGGTAGACTATAGTAGGCTCACTGGCTCTGAGAGTTCTTGGCATTAGAGAATGAGCATTAAAGAGTCTCTCATTAGACAAAATTTTAAAAATGCTGATAAGCTATATTGGAAGAAAGAGTTGGAGTATCTGTTTATGGTGAGTAGTACCATTATACTGCATTTTTCCTTAAATTCCATTTTCTTTCCATCAGAGAATAGTTTTTCCTATAGTGTGACTATTACACCTAAACAAAGGAGTAGGTGGGAAAGAAAAAATCACTGATATTAGTGGTACTAATATTTTTCAGTATTAATTCTGTATTTAAATAGTTTGAATGATCATCACACATCCTTTTACCAAGACTTCTCAATTCTTAAAATCTTAATATTGCCCTATTTTTCAATTGGCTGAATTTCACTTTCAAGTATTTCTCTTTTCTATTAGTTCTTTTACATTTACAGGAACTGCCTAACACCTGTATTTTTGAATGATGTCTTGGCTTACTACTCTTGGATCACACTTTTATCCTTTCAGAACTCTGAAGACAATACTTAGTAGTAATAAATTTCACTGTAATAATTATATTAAAACTATGAGCTACATTTCTATGATATAGGTAAGTTTTCCTTATTGAGAAGTAATTGTGTTAATTGTGTTTAAGGTAGTATAACTGGACTGTGATTTTCAAATTCCTGCTTCCTGAGTGTAACCACTTATGTTTATAGGCTGTCAGTGATATATTTATTAAAACAATAAAAGCCAATTTAGAATATAAACAGGATGGGAAAGAGAGCCAGGTTACTTTTTTTTTTTTTTTTTGATGCTTCCACCCTGAAACATGAAGCAGAAAGAAGGGTGGAAAAGCTTATCATGAGAAAGCAAGACAGAAATGAAAGCATGATCTCATTCCCTTTTCCCACACCCAAAAGCAACAAGGTGACATTTTCTCTTCCTCTCATCAGTTTAACAATCCTCTTCTCTTTTTTTAAATCCCTAATAGTAAGTTTTCAAGTACTTTTTTTAAAAATTAAGAGGTTTACCAGATTCTTTTTGTAATTTTTAAGATTTTAGTTTTCAGAATCAAAGATCAAAGCATGAGAATGCACAAAAGTTCTCATTTAAAAACTTTTCCTTTGCTATTTATGACTAACAAACACACCCAAGCTCCAATAACCTAAACCCCAAAGATTTGGGGGCATATTCTATTTTGCTCTTTGGGGGAATGCATTTGTTTAAAACGACAGAAGAGGTAAACCATACTTTCCTTAAGGCAGTAAGTTTAGGAGTCTTGTAAAGAGAAATCTAATGGGGAAGGGTCTTTTAAAATTCTACAAAGAACTCTTCAAATAATTTTAAAATTCAAAACCATAACAATGATTTAGAACTTGAAAGTTATACACCAAAATCAAGAATGTGTTATTCCTATGGAAAAGAAGTTTCAATTTTGGCAATGAAAAAAAGATGTCCAAGTTATATCTGAAGAGAAATGACCAATTAATATTTGTTCAGTGATTTAAAAACCATAAACATGGCCCTCACTTTAGAAAATAAGACCTAGAATGAGACTACAAAAGAAATTGTCTTCTTTAAGAATGCCATTACCGGTTTTAACTAAATTAACATTACATATGCAATCTCAAAATTCTAATTGATTCATTATTAATGCAATTTCTATCAACAGCACAGTTGTTTTGTGGTCACAGTCCAGCTTATTCTAAAAATGTTTTGTGGAAAGGAAGAGGTCTTCGAACAGGTAAAAGATATTTAAAAATTAAAATGGGTGGGCTCTCTCTGCCTGGTGTTAAGTCATTTCTTACAGCTACAGCAGGCAGGATAATGTGGTTACGGAGCAACACATGCAGCTCAATGCAACAGATCAGGACTCAGAAACAGGCCTACACACACATGCTCAGCTGATTTTTGACAAGGGTACAAAGCACATCAGTGGAGGGATGGTGCTACAGGAACTGGACGCCCATAGACAGAAAACACTAAGAACTTTGACCTAGACCTCAGTGTTTATAATCTTGTGTAAAGATTTACACAAAAAATGAATTCAAAATGAGCCATAGATTTAAATGTGAGACATAACGCTGTAAAACTTTAGAAAAAAATTGAAAAATTCATCAGGAAGCATGTTTGGTGAAGGGACCTTAGATGTGACTCCAAAAAGACAATCTTAAAAGGAAACATAGATCAATTTGGGCCTTGTCAAAATAAAGACTTTTGTTCTGTGAAAGACCTTGTTCAGAGAACAGAAAGACTAGCTACAGACTAGGAGAAAAGAGTTGTACACCACTTATCTGATAAAGGATTGTTATCTAGAATATATAGTTCAGTTCAGTCACTCAGTCGTGTCTGACTCTTTTCGACCCCATGAATTGCAGCATGCCAGGCCTCCCTGTTCATCACCAACTCCTGGAGTTCACTCAGACTCACGTCCATCGAGTCAGTGATGCCATCCAGCCATCTCATCCTCTGTCGTCCCCTTCTCCTCCTGCCCCCAATCCCTCCCAGCATCAGGGTCTTTTCCAATGAGTCAACTCTTCTCATGAGGTGGCCAAAGTACTGGACTTTCAGCTTTAGCATCATTCCTTCCAAAGAAATCCCAGGGCTGATCTCCTTCAGAATGGACTGGTTGGATCTCCTTGCAGTCCAAGGGACTCTCAAGAGTCTTCTCCAACACCACAGTTCAAAAGCATCAATTCTTCGGCGCTCAGCTTTCTTCACAGTCCAACTCTCACATTCATACATGACTACTGGAAAAATCATAGCCTTGACTAGACGGACCTTTGCTGGTAAAGTAGTGTCTCTGTTTTTGAATATGCTATCTAGGTTGGTCATAACTTTCCTTCCAAGGAGTAAGCGTCTTTTAATTTCATGACCTCTCAAAACTCAGTATAAAAAAAAAACCCAATTAGAAAATAGGCAAAAGATATGAAAAGATACTTCACCAAGGAGGATAAACAGATGGGAAATGAACACATAAAAAGATGCTCAGCATCATTAACCACAGGGAAATGCAAAATGAAACAAAATTGAGTTATCTCTACACTAAATAAAAAAGTGACAAAACCAAATGATAACAAGGATGTGGAAAAACCGGACCATTCATATATTGATGGTAAGAGATTAAATGGTACATTTACTATGGAAAAACATTTTAGGATTTATAAATTTAAATAGGTACTCTTATATGACCAGAGATTTGTATTCTTTGGGCATTAATCTCAGAGAAATGAAAATTTACAGTCACAGAAAAACCTGTATGTACACAAATATCGATATTTGTAGCAGTCCAAACTAGGAATGGCTCAAATGTTGTTCAATGTGTGATTGATTAAATAAACTATGGTACATTTACACCATGGAATACTACTAAGCAATAAAAAGAAAGAAAGAATCATTACACACTACTTGAATGAACTCTAGACAATTATGCTGAATGAAAAAAGCCAAAAGACTGCATATAATTCTGACTCTGTATATATATTTTTGAAATGACAAAATTATAGAGATGGGGAATAGATTAGCGATTTCCAGAGGTAGAAAGAAATGGGGCAAGTGCAGGGGAGGGAGGAAGAAGTGTGTGCTATTACAAAAGAGTAACAAAAGGGCTTCTAGCAGTGAAAGAACTGTTTTGCATCTTGTCTATATCAATGTCCACATTGGCTTTAGTACTGTACCAAGGTCCTGCAAAAGGTTATTATTCGGGGAAACTGGGTAAACGGTACAGATCTCTCTGTGTTATTTCTTACAAGTACATGTCTACAATTTCTGCTAAGTAAAAATTTCAGCTAAAAAAACTAACAGAATTAAACACAGAATATAGTATCATTAAATTGATGGAGATAAAAGAAGAAAGTTCCATATCTTATTTTAAACATTTTTTCCACAAAGTTTTCCAAAACACTATAGACATAACTACAACTATTTTGGAAGAAATATGAGTGATAAATCCTTCAATGTATATCTAATGCATTTGCATTAGAGTTTTCAAAATTCTCTGGATGCAATACTATGTAGGAAACTCTTTAAGATCAGTGATTAGGACTGCAGCTTTGTAAGTATAAGAATGCCTTGGTTGAAGATATAACCTAGAAAATAATTTACCACTTTAAAGCTATAACCAATGAATTCCCATTAGCTATGGAAGAGTTGGTCAAGTTAAATAAGGCTGCTTAAGTTATAGGTGAAGTGAGTTTTGGAGAATTATGTCAACTTTAATGACACGGCATTCCCCATTTTGTTAACATCTGAAAGAAAACTCCAGTTAGTATAAACTGATTCACGGAGGAAGAGGAAGAGGCATTCCTAGTAAACAAAGTTGGATTCTGGATGTGATGTTTAAATTTATGGTGAGAAGTGTGACGGATTAGGTATCAGGAGACTCTGTCCCCCACCACCGCTCTACCACTTCATGACGTCGCAAGTCAAAATCAATTTCTCTGTTGCCTCATTTGCAAAAATCAGTGGCTGGATTAGACTCTGAGCTCTTCAAATAATGGCACATTAGTTTATTTATCTTAGTGATAACAATGCCTAGCACACTGTTGATCATTAATAAAGCCCTGTTAAATGAATTAAGTAATGGAGTAGGAAATGTCAACCCACTCCAGTATTCTTGCCTGAAGAACCCCCATGGATGGAGGAGCCTGGTGGGCTGCAGTTCACAGGATCGCAAAGAATGGGACACAACTGAGCTGCTAAACACAAAACAAATGAATTAAGTAATGAAATGCATATGTGCATGCCAAGTCCCTTTAGTCGTGTCTGATTCTGAGTCTATGGACTGTAGCCTGCCAGGCTCCTCTGTCCATGGGATTCTTCAGGTAAGAATACTGGAGTGGGTTGCCCTTTCCTTCTCCAGGGGATCTTCCCGACCCAGGGAGCGATCCACATCTCTCACATCTCCTGCACTGGCAGGCAAGTTCTTTACCACTAGTGCCACCTGGGAAGCCCCAAGCAATTAAATAGGAAGTTCAACAGGAAGTTCTAAATGGGTCTCTTGGAAATTATATCTTTTCTTGACTGAACTACAGCTCTTCTCTCTCAGGGAGGCCTATCCTTTCCTATTGGGTTTGCAAGGTGCTAGCTGCCCAGAAGAAGAAGGAAACTAGGCCCAGGAAGTTCTCTGTGGGTTGAATACAGAAGATAATGGCCGAAATTGGTTCTAGGCATCATTAGCTATTTTGACCAGAAGGGTTCTTACAAGAAAAACTCTGTAACTGAAGGTGATTCTTTTTATCATCCTTGGATGATAATCCCTCATTCTCATGTTCATCCCTAAAGAGTCAAAAGGTAAAGGCTCCCTCAAATGTAATGCTGCACTTTCTAAATGTAAAACACCAAGCTCTTCTGAAAATGTCAAGTGTCAAATTTATTCAATATTATTTCTGGGTAGATACACAAGAGACTAGTACTAATGGTCACCTCCTGCGAAAGGAAATGGGGATCAGAGTCAGAGGAACATTTCTTTTCTTTATGTCCCTTTATAGTATTTGAATTTTGTTCTGTGTTTATATTTCATATTTAAAGAATAATTTAAAAAAATAAATATATATGCTCAATAATGCTTTAGGTTGACTGAAAACCACTGTGTTTCAAAGCATTTTTCATTTACTTCTGCAATACTAATACTGCTTACTTTTGATCCTTATACTAAGTGATAAATGTGTTTAAACAGGCATGTTGGATAAATCTATTATATAAAAGTTTTTTTTTAATGTGATTATACAACTTTTACAGATTTTCCATTATTCAAGTAAAAATATTAAGGAAAAAGTTAGTATTGGGAACAAGTTGATAAGCTACTAAGCTTCAGGAAACAGGAAAAAATTGCTTCACTTAGATATAGAAATCAGTACTGCTCAGAGTGAAAGCAAGGATGTACATTAACAGCAGAGTAGTGATACATGAAATATCATCTTGTCAGTACCACTTCTAATCCATTAGCTGACCTGTAGTTAGACATTTAATATTAACATGTCCCATTATTCATAACAGCGAAACAGTGGAAACAACCCAAATGTCTATCAATGGATGAATAGATAAACAAGATGTCATATATCCATACAATGGACTATTATTCAGTCATAAAAAGGAATGAAGTGTTGATACATGCTACAACTTCAATGAACCTTGAAAACAATATTCTAGGTGAAAGAAGTCAGTCAAAAAAAACTACATGTTCCATTTATATATGAAAGTCCAGAACTGGGAAACCTGTAGAGACAGAAAGTAGATTAGTGACTGCTTGAGGTTGGAGGTTAGGTGGCGGGGGAGAGGGATAGCTTAAAAGTATGGGGTTTCTTTCTGAGGTGATGAGAAGATTCAAAAATTGGTGATGGTCGTACACATCTGTGTATATACTAAAATCCACTGAACTATACAATTTACATGAGTGGTAGAGAATGTGAATTCTACCTCAATAAAACTGCTTTAAAAATGAAAAATATTAATATGTCACAATTTCCTTTTTGATCCTAAAGTTAAGCAGTTCTCATAATGAAAGTGCTATCTGTAACATTCATTCCTGACCATTTAAAACAAGTGAGAGGAAGAAAACCAAAGAGGCCCTTTGCTTAGTCTTCTGATAGGTTCACATCATGATGTATTTTATTCAATTATGATTCATAAGCCACCAATTTGCTGATTAGGTATTCACAATTTAATCTTTATTAGCAAAGGCTTCTTTCAAATGTATTTATGGAGACCTGCTATGTGCCAGGTATACTGTGAAAGAATCACGAGAATGGGTTTATTTTCCTTTCTCCCTAGAAGAACAGTGTTTTCCATTGTATATGGCAGGAATTTGGTGCTATCTTTGAAGCAAACCATATACAGAGGACATAGTACATCCAGATAATAGTGCATCCATTTGATCCTCTCCCATCAAACAGAACAATGACCACATTGGGAATCCTGGGTCATTTCAAAGTCTGGGACAATCAAGAAGTTCAAGGCAGAAAATTTAGGTGTCAGTTATACCTGTGTACAGGGCTTCCATGGTGGCTCAGATGGTAAAGAATCTGCCTGCAAATGCAGGAGACCCAGGTTGAATCCCTGGGCCAGGAAGATCCCCTAGAGAAGGAAATGGCTACCCATTCCAGTATTCTTGCCTGAAGAATTCCATGGACAGAGGAGCTTTGCAGGCTACAGTCCATGGGGTTGCAAAAAGTCAGACATGACTGAGTCACTAACACTTCTATACCTGTGCACATGTGCTCAGTTGCTCAGTTGCATCGATTCTTTCCAACCCCATGCACTGTAGCCCATTCAGTTCAGTTCGTCACTCAGTCGTGTCCGACTCTTTGAGATCCCATGAATTGCAGCACGCCAGGCTTCCCTGTCCATCACCAACTCCCGGAGTTCACTCAGACTCACGTCCATTGAGTCCATGATGCCATCCAGCCATCTCATCCTCTGTTGTCCCCTTTTCTTCCTGCCCCCAATCCCTCCCAGCATCAGAGTCTTTTCCAATGAGTCAACTCTTTGCATGCAGTGGCCAAAGTATTGGAGTTTCAGTTTCAGCATCATTCCTTCCAAAGAACACCCAGGGCTGATCTCCTTCAGAATGGACTGGTTGGATCTTCTTGCAGTCCAAGGGACTCTCAAGAGTCTTCTCCAACACCACAGTTCAAAAGCATCAATTCTTCGGTGCTCAGCTTTCTTCACAGTCCAACTCTCACATCCAAACATGACTACTGGAAAAACCATAGCCTCGACTAGACGGACCTTCGTTGGCAAAGTAGTGTCTCTGCTTTGGGAGTAAGCATCTGCTACACCTTTTCCCGACCCAGGATCAAACCCAGGTCTCCATCATTGCAGGTGGATTCTTCATCGGCTAGGCCACCCAGGAAGCCCCATTATACCTGTAGTCACTTGCTATTCTCCTTGACTCAGATAAAACTTAACAGAATGCTGTACTATAGAAAGTATGAGAGCTGCATGTGCAAGTAATGGTGAATCAATGTTTTTTAAGGCTTCTGCATACATGGATATTTCCACAGCTGCAGAACCAACTACTGCAGAAGTACATGCTGTGCACAACATCTACAATTTAGTAAAGCTGGAAAGAATTTTATTTTTGTAAAAACTAAATGGGGAGTGGCTCACTTTCTTGCCAAAGGGCTATTTTATTCCAAGACACTGGTGTCTGCTGACCTTCATTTATAGGCTGAGCAATGTTCTATTTAAGTAAAATTAACTCATGGTGGGCACTTTTTCTAGGATGCAATAATTATTGTAAAGAAATAACAATGTTTAAACTTGATTTGTTCTTAGTTTAGATTTGATTATATTGGGTTATAATGAATGTCTTTGTTCACACAAGGTTTAAATTTAGAAATTATTTTATGTTGAGAAAAAAGGCCATATTTAAGTTCCTTTTCTACATGTAAGAATATTTTTAGGTTTTATGAAATCCAGTATTATGTCTTTTCTTCTAGACTGCAGGAGTATCTTACCATCTTTGTAGCCCTAGCACCTAGCAGCTTTCATTAAACTTATTTTAGTTGAATGATGAAAGAATTCCACAAATAGACTAATTAAGGCATTGTCCATGTTACTATATTTGGCTAACTCTTACTACATCTGTAGTTTGTACTATCAGCAATATATACCTTAGAACTCTGGGCATATTTTAAAGTTTCCCCGAGTTTTACATCTCTTTATAAATGCCTTATAGGCCTGCTTTTATATAATCCTTACACATTTCAAAGAACTTGACATAGCAACATTCCCTTCATCTTTACACAAACCCTCTCTGGATAGGGAAGTTTGCCATGACCTGCTTGCTCCTATAAATATATTCTAGCTTGTTTTCATTTCAGGAGGGGGGGCAACTAATGCCAGAAAACTTTGATTTAGGAAAAGATACCAAATGTATGGGTTGGCTTATATCTTTACACATGTTATTCTATCAGTATTACTTTTTGACTATCTATACTTAATGTTAATTTGGCTATATTGTTTTTTAATTATTATAAGACAAAATATAAATTTTTAATTATTCATAACCACTTACAAAAGCTATTCAACTGTAGCTTTAAACTGGAGACCCACAAACTGCTCAAAATATTTGTTGAATGTGTCAATGTCTTTCATCATTTCCTGGTTTTTGCTTTTGAAAACTTCCACTAGAGGAAATAATAGGCATCGTAAATTTAAAATGAATATGTTTTGGATTCACCCATGACTAAGATTCTGATTTAATTTATAACTCTCTTCCTTCCCCAGCATTTTAAGTTTTGACTAACTTAATTTCTCTTTTCTCCTATTTTTCAAAGGTAAACTTTCAAACATTCATGTTTATACTATTTCTATTATTGTAAAACAAACACTTAAGAACTTGAAGCTTTTTCCCCTACCCTCCAAAATAAGCATCAACATTACCTATTACCTTCCATCCTGATCTAAGCTAAATTTGTTAGTAGCAATGAGTTTATAGTGGTGTCTGTAATGTATTAAAAGGGTATCATTTCCAATTTTCGTTTGAGGGTGAATTTAGGCTGTTGGATGGCATATCCTCATAAAAAGGCAAATGGTAAAAGGGTTTCTAGCTAAGTCAAGAGGCTTCTTCAACCTGGAACATTGTTAAAATCCTCCACATGTGTAATGCAAAGCATTAGGAAGTCATATTTTCAAAGTACCATTAAATAAAACAAACAAAAAAACACCTATCTTATTTATCTTGTGGTGATACTTAAGGGAAAAAAAGAGTAAATCAGAGGAAAATGAAGAGGTAGCTACAGACACCTGATAAAGATCACCTAAGGCAACATTAATTGACCTATAAATTGGTGTGCCACATGGCTTGTGGGATCTTAATTCCCTGACCAGGAATCCAACCCCTGCTCTCAGCAGTGAAAGCATGGATTCCTATTCACTGGACTGCCAGGGAAGTCCCCACTAGTTTCTTTATAAATATTCTCCTTTAATTTTAAGGACAACACTAAAACAAATCATATCATCCCCATTTTATAGATAGTAAAATTGAGGTTTGGAGGAGTTACAGAACTTCCCCAACATCACAGAGATATAAAACAGCAAAACCATGGGAACCCACATTTTATACTAAACTCCAGTCTGACTATGAAATATAGCATGTACATAATACCTCTGAGAACAAAAAAAGGAGATGATGAGAACGAGTTGTCTGGTCAGACATTTTCCACATCACTTCTGGGTCATCAGAGGATGCCCAGAACAACATGGTCCTTAGTGCTACCGATGAACTGAGGGAAGGAAACAAACATCCGGGAGGGGTCTATGAAGCAGCATGGGATAAGTTAGAGAGAGAGATGCAGTGTACAGTGAGACATTTAAATATACAAAATATTTGTTAAGTGTTGTATTGGGGGATTCACTATACATGGAATCTAGACACAAATTAACTGATGGCACCAGAAATTTTACCACTATTTGATCTCAGTTTAGTTATTTAGGCAACTTGAATGAAATATATAACTGAGTTTATTGAGCAGTGTCAAAGTACAGGCACACTTCATTTTATTGCACTTTCCAGATATTTCATTTTTTACAAATGAAATGTGGCAAGCCTGCATCAAGTGAGGAATCTATTGGCATTTTTTTCCCAACAGCATTTTCTCATTTTGTGTCACATTTTGGGAACTCTCACCATATTTCACAATTTGTCATTATCATTATATTTGTTATAGTGATTGGTGATCAGTGATCTTCAGTGTTACTAGGATACACTGAAGCCTCAGATGATTAACTGGCATTTTTTAAACAATAAAATATTTTTAATTATGTACTTTTTAAAGATGTAATGTTATTGCACACTTAATAGACTACAGTATTGTATACATAATAACTTTTATATGTGCTAGGAAGTCAAAAAAATTGGTGTGACTCACATTATGGTGGTAGTCTGGATGTTACTGATGTATCACTGAGCTGCAACTGCACAGCCTGAGATAAAGAAGCCTATCGACAAACAGAGCCATTTATATGTCTGTGAGTCTATTTCTGTTTTGTAAATAAGCTCATTTATATCATATTTTAGATTCCACGTATAAGTGATATCACATATTTGATGATATTTGTCTTTCTCTGTCTGACTACTTCACTTAGTATGATCGTCTCTAGGTCCATCCATGTTGTGGCAAATGACATTATTTCATTCCTTTTATGGTTGAGTAATATTCCATCACATATATACACACATACACAGCACATATTCATTCATCTGTCAATGGACATCTAGGTTGTTTCCATGTCCTGGCTATTTTAACGGAGAAGGCAATGGCACCCCACTCCAGTACTCTTGCCTGGAAAATCCCATGGACAGAGGAGCCTGGTAGTCCATGGGGTCCGTAAGGGTCGGACACGACTGAGCGACTTCACTTTCATTTTCACTTTCATGCATTAGAGAAGGAAATGGCAACCCACTCCAGTGTTCTTGCCTGGAGAATCCCAGGGACGGCGGAGCCTGGTGGGCTGCTGTCTATTGGGTCGCACAGAGTCGGACACGACTGAAGCGACTTAGCAGCAGCAGCAGCAGTTATTGTAAACAGTGCTACTATGAACATCAGAGTGTGTGTATATTTCCAAATTAGAGTTTTCATCTTTTCCAGATATATGCCCAGAAGTGGGATTGCTGGATCATATGGTAGTTTATGGTTAGTAAAGGAGAAGAGGGAATAAGTTTGAGATTAACATATACATACTGCTATATATAAAATATAAAACAAGGACCTACTATATAGACAGGGAACTACACTCACTATCTTGTAATAACCTATAATGGAAAAGAAACTGAAAAAGAATACATATGTATAAAATTGTATCACTTTGCTATATACCAGAAACTAACAACATTGTAAATCAACTTCAGTAAGAATAAATTAATAAAACAAAAAAAAGAACCTCCAAACACAGCCATTTAACCAACTTCAAGATTAAAAGTTTCTTTAGGATACTGAAAGTTTCTGATCACAAATAAGGTTTCCATACTAGGACAGAGTTTTACAGCAATCTGAAATCTAAAGGCTAATTAAATACAAACCTGTCTCCCTTCCCCCATTAACAGTTCCATTTCAAAAAATAGAACTTCTTAGGATTGTACACCCCACAGGATTCTACTCCATCCTGCTTTGCACCTGCTAACTAGATCAGAGGAAACCACAATATTTCTAAGACATATACTTTACCTAAACCAGCTCCAGTTTAGTCACATACAAAACACTATATAAAGAATGGCTTTTTGTTTTCCTGAGTGCTGTTCTTTGAAATCAAGGCTCTTTTGGGGTAAGCCAGTGTTTAAACTTCAAAGATTGTCAAAGGAATTCATCTTTAAAAACAAAAATCTTTGCAATTTTTCTTTTAAATACTTATCCCAAAGAAATACTGAGTCACAAAGTGCATTTTGCCCAGGATGTTCACTGAAGTATTATCTATAACATATGGAAAGAAAAAAATTTTCCAGCCACCTGGAATTAGTGATATAAGTTATGAAATCTCATGCAGTAATTTTAAATATTTTCAAAAATATCTTATTATGTGAAAACATTTTCACAGTATAATAAGTGAAAAAAAAGAGATACAAACTGTATATACAACATGATCCAAATTTTAAAAATATTTAACTTTCTATACAGGAAACATTTAAAAAATATGAACAAGTGGTATGATTACGAGTAATCTTTACTTTTACTCTTTATAAAAAATTTTTGCTTTCTTTTAATATTTTTACAATGGCCTTGTATTTTTTAATCCAACACAAAGTGATTAAAAACATCTGAAGCACACACTACTTAAGACACTTTTCCAGCAGATTAAATATACCTATTGACTATTACAGCAATAGGATATACTGAAGGAATCATCTCTTGTCATTTTTACCTCTGAGAAAGCAGTCTTAAATGGAAATTCTGCCTCACTGAAATACAAGCTCCAAAATGTCAAAAAAGACATTAAGAAATGGCAAAAACAGGGACATATAAGCAAGTAAATAAATACAGAAGAAAAGCTTAAAAATTACATTCATCTCTAAAGGACAGTGTGTTAACATTATAATTCAGTGTCAATAGCAGAATGTCAATCTGAGCATAACACATGTAATTAGAGCATATAAGGTAGAATGCAATAATATGAATATTCAAAGCTATTATACTGTCCTCACAAATTCTATTTTATAGAAAATATTTGTATTTTATATAAATATATATACACATATAAAGTAAAAACAGCTTAAGAGAATCAAATTTTATTTTCAATGACTGGGTTACAAGGTTACAAAAAATGATTTGCTATATTTTAAACCACAGATGGTAGAAATGAGATCAGATTTTACAAAAGAAAATTATTTATTTTAGCAAAAGGAACCTTTTCTTCAGAACTAGCCACACGATACCAGGTAATTTCAAAAGTTCTTTAACTCAAGGCTTTCTGCTTTTTCATTTTCATTAGGTACTGTTACTTCACAAATGATATTTTAACAAATGTTATTAAACATAATTTTAATAAAATAAAAACATATGATAATGCAAAGAATGACAGAGTTAAAGAACCATTATGTAATTGGCAAGATGACAACAGACATTGAAAATTAATTCCAAGTTAACAATTTTGAGGGTGGGGGTTGAAAATGACCCCTCAGAAGTTACCCAGGCCAAGGTTTGTTTTTCAAAAGAAAATCTACATTCACTTCTCACCTTTTCTGTGTTAATGATGGCATGACACTTAAACATACAGATTATCTCCTTCATTATGCATTTTTCCATACTTCACATATGCAATTTAGAGTGTAATTACACAGAGAAACATTTGTTTTTCATGCGCAATTTTACACAAAACCTCCTATAACAGGCAATCACAAAACTAAGAATGAAGTATGATGAGCCAAAGTACTTTGTAAGCTTTAGCAATGAACACCAAAATACTGCTCAATAGTTGCTTGGGAAAAGTAAGAAAACAAACCCACACCACATTAGTGGCTTTAACGGCTACTTGGCACAATATTTGAGGGGAAAAATATAACAAAGTATTACATGTATAGGGCTTAATGCTCTTATCAACCATTTCTCATTTTTCATTATATTATGTCTGGCTTTATTTCTCCCTAGCTTGTAAAAGTGGATGGTTGGAGACTATTACAGACAAGTAAAAATGTGGCAAGACTTAAGTGATGAGAATTCTATTTCTGTAAACTCTTGTTAAAACTTTGTTGCTTCTATGATATACTACTACAGTGCTTTGAATTTATATAGCACCTGTCTGCTGAAGAGCTAAGGCTTACATAGCTCATTTATCCTTTCAGCATCCCTGTGAAATACGTAGATCGGAAACAGATGGTTTACAAATAAAGTAAAATCCAGATATGAACACAGAGAACTTCCATAATGTACTTAAGATGGCCTATCTGTGCAAACTGTAGAGGATTAAAAGACCCTGGAGTTTTTTCCAGTAAACAACACACCTCCTTATCATCAAACCAATTTATAGACTGCTAAGAAAAATTAAGCTTTCTTATAATATAAAATCAGAAAGTTTAATGTGCCAAAAATCTCTGATAAGGAATGACAGAAATGGTCTATATTTTAAAGAAATAACATTAGTCACTGCATAAGCCACCAGTGATCATGTTCCTGTATAGTCACCAATTTTCCAACAAGGTATTTAGCTTAAATACAGTTGCTTCTCAGGTGGTGCGAGTAGTAAAGAACCTGCCTGCCAATGCAGGAGACATAAGAAACTAGGGTTCAATCCCTGGGTCGGGAAGATCCCGTGGAGAAGTACATGACAACCACTCCAGTATTCTTGCCTGGACAATCTCATGGACAGAGGAACCTGGCACCCTATAGTCCATAGGGCAGCAAAGAGTTGGACATGACTGAAGCGACTTAGCATGCAATATAGTTGCATTAAAATTGGCAAACAAATCAACCGATAAATAAAATTGAAATAAGCGATACTATTTCTATATAAAAGACACAACAAAGTCCTTGAGCCATGCCCTCAGTTTATAAATGAGAAAATGTGTGGTGTCTGGCACGTGTATGTACTCAATGTTATATAATAATGTAATAAACTTTAGTGACTTTCTCAAGGTCAAATTATGAGTCAGTGGAAGAACCATGTCTAGAATCTAGCTCTTCTGAAGGAAGTCCAACATACTTCCCCCTTACCATTGTAATTTTCATTTAACAGCAATGCTTTTTCATCCCTAAAACAGTTTATACTCAGCAATATTTGTCTTTCAAGTGCTAAGAATAAGGCAAATTCAATGTTATTAAACTTATTAAAATTTTGAAAACTGTCACTTCCATAACTACCAGTTGGCCCAAGTATTATCAGATCTTTTCCTGAGACTGACATTTCATGATTAGACTGTTTTTAATATTTCTAGACCATAATTTTAACCAAAGCTCTCTCATAACTAAAAACAGCAAGTCGTGACCACTGGTATCTAAAAGACCTTCCAACAGTATAAGGTATCAAAAATGTTTTGAAACCTCCAACACATTGAACATACATTATATGGTATGTCATTCCCTAGAATAATTACACAGACTCAAAATGTGATCTAGCTGTTTTCTTCTAAACTGAGTTTTATTATTTTCACACATCAAACTTTCCCCCCAGATTACTTTTCATCAAAACAGCATGAGCAATTACAAAGTGATTCCAAAAACAGATACCCAAGTCGTCATGTATTGATAGATGTTAGATGTTTGTTTTCAATTTTTTATCTGCTACTTCTGGAATCTGTACTAAACAGCAAAAACAAACAGTTTGGCATATACATTCCACCTAGATTATGATAAATTCTGATAAGGAATGACAGAAATGGTCTATATTTTAAAGAAATAACATTAGTCACACAGTAGCAAATTCACAAATTTATCATATGTGCCAAGAATATTATCATGTCAGTATATTTCTTGGATAGGCAAGCAGAAATGCCTAAAACAGAATATGGAAAAATTGCAAGTGGATTTCCTTCCTTTTCTCTGTCAGTTTCACCAAAAAGAATCTCCTTAGTCCTCAAATACCATGGTGAAGCTACTACTCACTTCTTTTCAGTAACAATCACACTGTTTACCTTGGAGAGACATCGACTCAGTGGACATGAATTTGAGCAAACTCCAGGAGACAGTGAAGGACAGGGAAGCCTGACCTGCCACAGTCCATGGGTCGCAAAGAGTCGGACATGACTGAAGAACAACAAAAATGTCCGTGTAGTTCCTGATAGTGCCCTGGATACTGACATTCTGCCAGTATAAATGGTCACAGTTAAGTCTAATGTACTTGTAACCATTTGTAGAAGAAACTTAATCTCAACCCAAATATTACTCACTAGTTGTAATTAATCCTTTTACCCAAAATGTATTAAGCCTAGACATTTTTACCAATTGACCCTAAATGATGCCATCAGATTGGATTCCTTCGACCTGAGTGTTGATTATCTGTGTAAAATCAAGCTGTTGTTTAGTCACTAAGTAGTGTCCCACTCTTTTGGACCCCATGGAGGCAAAGCATAATTTATTTGGCTCTCCCACCCCAGACAAAGAGTTTGATCACTTTCTAGATCTAACAATAGAAATTAAGTATTAGACTCGTAATCCTCTAGTTTTGATGAAAGCCTGGGTTCATTAGATCATACCACTGAAAAATGAAGTCAGTAGTTTTAAACAAGTGGACACCTCTGAGACAAAAGACTGTGGACAGAGAGCCTAGTGAGGATCCCGTTTTGACATGAGATAATATTATTTTTAAAAGAACCTAACTCCCTACCACTTTAACCTAGTTGGATAGTTGTACTCTTTCTTTTTTTAAGGTTAAACATTTATTAGTTCAATCTAAAATTATAGTATCACCTCACTTCCACTAGGGGGGTCTATCTAGCAGTGTGTCCTTAACTCCCAATTAACTCAGGTGCAGCTTGAGTCCACTTACAGCTAATCTGCGCTGCCAGGTTAAGCCTGGCAGTCAGAGAGCTATGTGCTTTAAAGTTGTTTTCGTTTTTAGGCTCAGAAACCCATGCACAGCATAAAAATGGAGTGCTCAAGTCATTCAGAGGTTGCTGCAGTACGTAGACAAAGGGTTTTTGGCTAAAGTATACAAAGCCAAAATCTCTTAACTCTTCCCAGTTTCATTTTTAGCTGCCCTAGTTGTTCTCAAGACTAAATATGTGTCAACTGGATCCATTTTTGTAAATAAGTAAAGCTTTTAAACTCTTGACCTCAGGGGTTCTGCTGCCCATTTCTGTACTCTGCAATACATAATCTAAATCACAAAAACCGTAAGGTTTTTCCAACAGTAGTCTTAACTTGGGTCACTTGGGTGGGTATTGGTCATTACGGAAGTTGTTTCTGTGGCATCTCATTATTCTGCTAAAGTATTGAGAGGCACAAACCCAAACCCAATCAGCTCCATTTCTCAAATTTAGTGTCCACTGTTTTTGTGCCTTATTTCTGATCCAATTTCAAACCACAGTAACTGATGGTTAATTTTAGCCAAGAGATTATCCACCACTTTCAGCAGATGCCTAATATAGAGAACAGTTCAACTGGAATATAGGCCAGACCTAGGTACATGGACAAAGCCCAGTTTTTTAAAAACACTATCTTATGGGATGTGGCTTCAAATCAATCATTTCAGAACAAAACAGGGCATGAATAAAAGGACAATTTTCCCAGGAAATAATTAGTAAGATATTTTTAAAATTTAGAAAAGCCATAACTAGATTGAAGAGCCACAGGGGAGACATATATCCCAGCACAAACATATTTCAAGCCCTTATTTTAAAAACAGCTTCTGTTTTTATTCTGGATAAAATCTGAGCACCAAATTCCCTTTCTGTTCCCCTCATCCACATCCAAGTAGAATTCCCTTGAGTAGAGGCTAGTTCACACCCTCTCCCCTTTTTGGTCGCATATTTTTGGGAAAATGGACTTCAGCCATTACATTCCAGTTTTAAAGTCAAAAGAAGTCATGTGACCATGACCCCAGGGGCATCAGAGACTTGGGGCACGTGATGCCAATTGGCATGTGTGGGGCTTCCGCCAGTATGTTGGAATTCGCTCCAAATTGCGTCTTCAGGATCAAGTTTAGGCGCCCAAATACCCTGTGATATCTAATAAAGCGGACTATCTGCTTATCTCTCGGTAGTTTTTCATTTCACCTAGGTACCTACTGTGCGGCCTGTCAGGCTTTCTTCCCAGTCCCCACCCTCATCCCCGGTAACAAGTCGGGTACCCCCAGCAACCTGTCTACTTGATCCTAAACGGCGAATTAATTCTAAACTCAACCTTGAGCACCAACCGGGATGTCGTGCAGATCGGGTGTGCAGCAAGAAGCGTCGCGTACGGGAAATGTCATAAAGCCTTAAGTCCACTCCACCTCCCAGGCTGGGATCTTCTGCCCAGAAGCCCGGCGGTCGGAGCCGCCAGCACATTAAAGCCAGTAGCAGCGGCGGCGGCGGCGGCGGCGGCGGCAACTTTGGGACTGGCGACAAGCCAGGGCGCGGGTGGTCGGCGTTCCCAGCCCCCCCACCCCCCCTCC
>SJXQ01008704.1:12835-27371 GCA_006408695.1 Aepyceros melampus | reverse complement strand
TAAACACTGGCAAGTGCAGCTGTGTGGGAGAAGGGGGATGTTGCCCCTCTCCCACCGTCCCTTTCGACTCTGTCTCCCGAGCCGCCGGGACCGTGTGCGCTCGAGGGTGCGGAGCCAGAGGAGCTGAGAAATGAGCAGACGGGGCGGCAAGGGATCGGGAGAGTGAAGAACGGAAAGGTACTGTCCTAACGGCATGGGGGTGTCCTGCTACTGAAAGGAAAAAAGTGCTTACTCATAGGGAGACGCGGTGCGATCGCTAAGCGATCGCTACTGGCCAGGGAAGCAGACGGAAGGCAGGCAACCAGATGGGCCACCGCACCCCTAGGACCCGGGGGGCCGAGGTGAGCCTGCGAGGTCACCGGAGGCGGGCGAGCCGGGGCTGGAGGCGTAGCAGGCGGCGGGCTCCGGGATTTCCTGAGTCCAGAGCCGGCGGAGGCGGGGGGAGGAGGGTGGCAGTAGCTAGAGAAGGACGATCGAAGGAAGTTTAGACGCTGGGTTTCTACTTCGGGGCCGCCGGCGGTAAAGGGGAGAAGGGCAAGGGTTGGCGTCAAGGACTCCAGCCCAAGGTTGGCAACAAGTTAAGAGCAACGATTGAGAAAACACCATCTTCCCCAGTGAACGTCAGAAAACGTGTCTGCGGCGGGTAGCGGTCAGGGGAACACTCGGTCACTCCCACCCATCCCTGCTGCGAACGGTCGCTTTGGCGCCCAAGGCTGGGACAGAAACCTCTCCAGCCTCCCTCTCAGGCCCCCGCCCCCCATGCCAGGCATGTTCCTGCCGAGGTTCCTGGAGATGCTCTCCTCTGGACCCACTCCTGCCCACGCTCAGGGACCCTGCTCCCCTCGTGCCCTCCTGTACCTGCAGAGCACTTACAGAAAGTCGCAGAGTACCGGATCTGGCCCAACTGCCGCCGCCCGACGCACTCAGACAACTTCTGCCGCTCGGAATCTTTGCGGCTGTGGTTCTAAAGCCAGCGCTCCCGCCCCTTCTGCCAGGCCCTCCGCCCCTCGGCCGCCGCCTTGGCTCGGGTGGTGCTAGCAGTCGGCCTGGGAACCAGGAAAGGGATTGGGCCACGAGCCTGTCACATCATTTGGGTGGGGTTTTGGGACAAAAGGCACAGGGATGGGCGCCCTGGAGGGATGGGGACGGTAACTGCGGCTGGGAGCGGAGACTGGTCCTCTGCTCCCTTTCTTCCCTTCCCTAGCTCCGAAGAGACTAGAAGTCCTCAGAGCCTGGCTGGAGTACCCCGTTCTCAAAAACCGTGTAGAATAAATGAAAAGATGAGAATGTGGGCGCGAGAGTTTGAATGTTACCAAGACCCTATTTAAGTCTGGAGAGTACAGTTTCAACCTAGAATCATAAAAAATCTGGACGTGGGAAGGGACGTTAGTAGTACGCATAAGTAGTCTCTTCGGCTCCAATCAGCTCAGGTGCGGAGCAACGCAGAGGGAAAACCTCAGCAATCTTCCCTTTGTAACTAGTTGGACAGGACGAGGCTCTCGTGTTTTGGGTTTCATGCCAAGTAAATTGTTGGCCAAAATCACCTGTGTGGTCTGTTTGTCCATACGGAAAGGACTGAGAGGTGGAGGTGGGGAGGGACGTGAAAGTTACATGGTTCCAGTTGGTTGACTGTAAACGGCTGTCAATTCTCATCAATCTCCTTTCACCAGAGAAAACTTGGAGATATACTCCTGCTTCCTAGAGTACCTTTCCTTCATCTTGGCCTCTGTGTCATAGCTGACCTCTTTCATTAACATGCGCTGAGGTTTTCCTTGCTTATCTGCATTCCAATCTTTGGAATCAAGAGACTAGCTTGTGGCACAAGAAGCGAAAGGCTAAGCCCTTTCCCGTTTCAGTCGCAACCATTTTGTACAGGCAATGTGTGCTTGGAAAATTTTTTTAAGAATTTTAAGTTGGTTCAACTCAATCTCATTTTATATGCACTAGGAAAATCTACTAAGTTCAGAGTGGCCTGAAACATTGAATGGTCTTGTCAAGGAAACCTCCCTTCGTCTGCTGTTATGGATTTCTTTAGAGAAATAACATACAGTGAGTGTCCTGGCTTCTTAAATAGGCAGAGAAGGAGAGTTCATATACTGCCTAAAGGCTACATTAGCAGAGAAGGAATTGGCATTGTGAAAAAGCCTTGTTAAATATTAATTAATGATTAACCAGCTGGAAGAACATATGAAAGGCACAGAAAGGTGAAAAATAAATGAGAGGGCAATCATCAGGCTTTCAGAAATATTAAATTTCTGGTGTGAGAGATTTTGCACTGGGTCAGGCTAGGGTCAGCATAAAAGTACCTATTTCAACATGTTCACGTTGTGTGAACTATGCACTATATCCCCACACACATTTACAAGAGGCTCCAAAACGAGATTTCTAATTTTCAGTAATTAGCCCGAGGTTTGGTATGGTTTCTGGAATTCTTTACACAAAATTTCTAGATACACTGATACAGTACTTTTAATTTTCTACATTTTATGTTGACTGTAAATCACTCCTGAAGAGCTTCCAGTCTCAATTAATTTTTTTTAGAGTTTGGTTGCTTTACAATGTTGTGTTAGTTTCTACTGTATAGCAAAGTGAATCAGCTATACGTATATGTATATCCCCTCTTTTTTGGGTTTCCTTCCCATTTAGGTCACCACAGGGCACTGAGTAGAGTTCCCTAGCTTTACAGTCCACCTGCTTTAAAACTTGGGAGAAGGCAATGGCACCCCACTCCAGTACTCTTGCCTGGAAAATCCTATGGATGGAGCAGCCTGGTAGCCTGCAGTCCGTGGGGTCGCTAAGAGTTGGACACGACTGAGCTACTTCACTTTCACTTTTCACTTTCATGCATTGGAGAAGGAAATGGCAACTCACTCCACTGTTCTTGCCTGGAGAATCCCAGGGACGGGGGAGCCTGGTGGGCTGCCATCTATGGGGTCACACAGAGTTGGACACAACTAAAGCAACTTAGCAGCAGCAGCAGCTTTAAAACTTAAATTTACAGACTTAGAATGTCTTATGAAGGGACTCTTCAAGCTAAATTTTCAAGAATAGGTATATTTGTCTAATTACTTACCTTAGTATTCTATTTTAGTATACTTTTCAAGTGTTAGAGTTTAGAATAAGTGAAAACATTAAGAATCCTAAGGATATGCTCTTTAGGCTTTCCTATTTTGTTTTGTTAAAAAAACTTACATAGGAGCTTTACATAAGCTTTAATTTACTTACTAACACTAAGAATGTCAGAATTCAACAAGAGTTTGTGGTCAAGAAATGTCACTTATAATAGAAGTCCGGTGGCCGTAATTTCAAAGTCATGGGGTGCCCAGACAGTAGCACTGCGTCTCACTGCCTCAGTAGTTTCCAACAGATAAAACATGCCCCATTTGGATGGTGGTTGAGAGTCCTATTTAACAAGCTCAACCATAAAATCCAAGTAGAACTCCATTTTAATGAAAATTCCTAAAATAGCCATTTTGATGTAACTAAGCTACTTTTGTGTTACCCAAAATCTAAAAGTCCTTTTCAGAGGTTAGTGTTTTGCTCTAGGAAAGGGGCCTTGGACTCAAAGCTCTAATAAAACTGCATTTCATTCTGATCTTTCAAACTATCAGTTTAAGACATATAGAATCATTCACAAAGTAACCCAAAGTTGGTAGTTTTTTCTATCTATATAAAAGAATCTTGCACAGATGGTCTTCAGGGTCTCTTTCAGAAGCTCAAAGGCAGGTTTTTGACTCTAATCCATATTTTAAAATTGAGTTATAATTAACAAACAAATTATAGTAGTTTCAGGGGTACAACATGTTGATTTGATACTTTTGTACATTACGAGATGATCACAAGTCTGGTTACCATCAAAAGTTGTTATAATATTGACTGTATTCCATACATGTACATAATATCCCCATGAAATTTATTTTATAGCTGGAAGCTTGTACTTCTTATTCCTCTTCATCTGTTTCACTCATTCCCCCATGCCCCTCCGTTCTAGCAACCACTAGTTTGTTCTCTGTATTTCTAAGCCTATTTTTGTTTTGTTTATTTGTTCTTTTAGATCTCACATATAAGTGAAATTATATGGTATTGTTTTTCTCTATTTGTCTTATTTCTTTTAGCATAATACCCTCCATGTTGATCCATGTTGCCACAAATGGTAAGATTTCATTCTTTTTCATGGATGAGTAATATTCCATTGTGGGCTTCCCTGGTGGCTCAGCGATAAAGAATCTGCTTGCAGTGCAGTAGATGTAGGAGACATGGGTTTGATCCCTGATTTGAGAAGATTCCCCTAGAGAAGGGAATGGTTTCCCTCTCCAGTATTCTGGCCTGGAGACTTCCATGGACAGAGGAGCCTGGCAGGCTACAGTCCATGGGGTCATAAAGAGTCGGACATGACTGAATGACTTTGACTTTCACTGGGTTCCTTCCCATATCTTGGCTATTGTAAATAATGCTGCAAAAAACATATGAATGCATGTATCTTTCAAATTAGTGTTTTTGTTTTCTTTGGATAAATACTCAGAAGTGGAATTGCTGGCTTGGATGATAGTTCTATTTTTAGTGTTTTGAGGCACCTCTATATTATTTTCCATAGTGGCTGTACCAATTTACATTCCCACCAACAATGCATGGGAGTGCCCTTTTTTCCACACCCTCTCCAACACTTGTTGTTTCTTATCTTTTAGATAATATTATGAGTTCTAACTCACCTTAACAGTACCATGCATAGCACCTAGCACACAGGAGTTCAGTAAGTGGTTTTGAACTAATGGATATTTTATGTTTCTATTCTTGTAAAAACAAAACGCTCTGTACCTAGATCTCTCACAGATCCTTTGAATTAATAGCGTAAATGTTTTCGCTTTGCTTCCATCTCCAATTGTCAGCCCCATGTGTCTTTGTAATAACTTAAAATCAACATCACAAAATTTTAAAAATTATTTCTTCTTCCTGTATTCCTTTGATATCATAGGAGGATCCAAGTTTCCCCATAGGTTTTATCTTTATCCAGTCTACCTTTCTTTCCTCACTTCCACCAGCACATCCTTTTGTTTGCTCTTTTTCCTATAGCTCCGATGAACACTCTGCCCAGTAAACAACTTATTATTGCACATAGTCTGAATTTTTTCCAGAAATTTTCCTAGGGTAAATTATATTTTTTCCTTTTGATCCACTTCTTTTATTAAAAAAAAAACAACTCCTTTTTATGGTCTACTAAAATGTGGCTTTACTATACAACCATTGTATAAGTAAGAAATAAGGATTCTTGTTCAATTGAATACTAAATAATTTCTTTGAATTCATCTGTTTTCTCAGTGTCTAAATGTATGATTGTGTACCAATCTATTTTTTAATTAATTACTTCTTAATGTATCATTTTGTTTCCAGGAACCAATCTATTTTTCTTTCATCTTACAGTTTATATGATAATTGTTTTCCATGTTGTCAGGTTGGTTTATTTATCTCCCTCAGTTCTTGTCTCGTCATAACAGATTTGGAATAATGGACTAATTACAGCTCAAGCAGGCAGGATTTCTCAGCTCCTGTCTTGTCATAACAAGGATTCAAAACAACAGGCTGGTTACAGCTCAGTTACAGCTCAAGCAGATAGATCTTTTATTAAACAGACAGCAGATATTACACCTTCAAGACATGGGAGTGGGCTGACCCCAAAGGAGTGGCCATGATCCCTCTTGGCTTCTGATTTTATACTCCCCATCTCTTCCTCTTGGATCTGCCCTGTGCAAAATAGGGCTTGTACCCACCACCAATCAGGAAAGGGAATGCAAATAGGCTAGGCTCAAGGTTGATTGACAGATGCAAGTTACATAAAAACAGGCTCTATTGCACATGTCATCAATGTATCAGCCCTATTGCACTGATACGTTAAGAAGTTAGTTTGTATCTATTGTGTGCCTAGGGTAGCATGTGCAGGAGTTGGAAAACACTCTGTGGTTATTTTTGTACCATATCTGTGAGGATTCCTAGATGTGTCTGGGATGGGGTTTAGAGATTGGCTTACATCCTTTTCTGCTAAGCCACCCCTCATTGCTCATACCTAACTTCCTACCTAACAATGTTATGATATTTAGGTTCTTGGATTGATCATCAGTTATTCTTTTTATTCAAATGTCATGTCTTATTAAAAATGCAGTTTAATGTCCACAGCATAGAGTGAAATGGAATTTTAAAAAAATTAAGTGGCATTTTAAAAGGTTTTTTACCGTTAAAATATTAGACATGGAGGAAATCTTGGTAGACCTGGACAATTCTTGATATAGAATATAAAAATGTGAGCAGTTGTCTTCATTGTTTACTAAGTGAGGGGTGTTTTCATGTTTCCAACTCAAAATGTACACATATATAAGCATATGTGTTAATTCCTTAAATAGGTACTTTCAAATATTTTTCAAACCTCAAAGGTTACTATGAATCTGAATGTCTCCTAAAACGTGCCAATCATATTACAAGCAGGTTTTCATAAATAATTGTTACGTGTCCAAGGGTATTTTCAGATTTCCACTTGTTTAAAAAAAAAAAAGAAAGACAAAAAAAATCAGAATAAACAGCAAAGTCCTAATATATAGCACAGGGAACCATACTCAATGTCCTGTGATAAACCATAATGGAAAAGAATATGAAAATGAATATATATATGTATAACTGAATCACTTTGCTGTACAGCAGTAATTAATACAACATTGTGATTCAACTATCAGTTTGGTTCAGTCACTCAGTCATGTCTGACTGTTTGCAACCCCAGGGACTGCAGCACGCCAGGCTTCCCTGTCCATCATCAACTCCCAGAGCTTGCTCAAACTCATGTCCATTGAGGCAGTGATGCCATCCAACCATCTCATCCTCTGTCATCCGCTTCTCCTCCTGCCTTCAGTCTTTCCCAGCATCAGGGTCTTTTCAAATGAGTCAACTCTTCACATCAAGTGGCCATAGTATTGGAGTTTCAGCTTCAACATCAGTCCTTCCAATGAATATTCAGGACTGATTTCCTTTAGGATGGACTGGTTGGATCTCCTTGCAGTCCAAGGGACTCTCAAGAGTCTTCTCCAACACCACAGTTCAAAAATATCAATTCTTCGGTGCTCAGCTTTCTTCACAGTCCAACTCTCACATCCATACATGACTACTGGAAAACCATAGCTTTGACTAGACGGACCTTTGTTGGTAAAGTAATATCTCTGCTTTTTAATATGCTGTCTAGGTTGGTCATAGCTTTTCTTCCAAGGAGTAAGTGTGGCTGCAGTCACCATCTGCAGTGATTTTAGAGCGCAAGAAAATAAAGTTTGTCATTGTCCCTATTGCTTGCCCATCTATTTGCCATGAAGTGATGGGACCAGATGCCATGATCTTAGTTTTTTAAATGTTGAGTTTTAAGCCAACTTTTTCACTCTCCTCTTCACTTTCATGAAGAGGCTCTTTAGTTCTTCACTTTCTGCCATAAGGGTTAAAAATAAATTTTAAACAGAAACTAACTCATACACAAAAAAGACAAAAATCTAATGACGTCTTTACTAGGATTAAGACATATTTGATCAACATTAACCTTCTATTATATAGGTCCAGTGAAGATCACTATCATCACTGGAAATCCTCAAAATTAAAATGTACCCCCCAACTTTGACTGTCTGCTAAATATATAATTAGTCAACAGTATTCTTTTAAGTGCCTATCATGTTCTCAACATTGTATTAAATATTGGGTTGACCAAAAAGTTTATTCATGTAGGGAATATATTGTTCAATAAAGTTCTTGGTGAAGATGAAAAATATCTTTAATTTTTACTTAAAACCAAATGAACTTTTCACCCACCCAATATTACAGCCCACATAGAAAAAGTATGGTCTCAACACAAATGGAATTAATAGCCTAATAATGATTCAATAGCAAAAGCAACATGTGAAATAATGAGAAAACAATTCAAGATGGAATATATAAAGGATGCTGTAGGAATGCTGAAAAGAATGAAAATGATTGGGCTAAAGTAATCAGAGAAGGCATTTTTTGTACAATAGGACTTGAGTTAGTCTTTAAAAGATGCTTAAGACTTGGTAAGGTTAAGTGGAAAGGACAGGCATTCCATTCCTAGAGAGAAACAAAAGGGATGGCTTCTGGGGCATTTCTGGGATTGGGCTTCTGCTTCCTCATATGCAATACAGAGCTTCAAATTTGCCTATCCTAAAGGTCCAGTGATAACCTCAACAGAAAGAAGATTGCTTGAGATCTCACCTATTTAAACTATTTAAGAGAGAAAATATTTGTTATACTTAGAGGTTGAACAGACTTCCAAATCTTGTTTTATAATGATTAAACTGCAAATTACAGAAGGTCTTGGTTTTAGTTACAGCAGTTCTCAGTTACTTTAGACATAGCCATATTAATCTCACCCCCTAAGAGGTTTACATAACTAATTGGAATATATCACATTTTGATTTTAGAGGAAAAATGAACATGCCTGAAATTATAGGGCAAGAGAGGTGAGCGCACTGGCTCACGTATATATCTTGATTTCACCATTTTGTATGTCTGGGTTATAAAAGCATTCTTTTGAATGAAATACCCAACCTAAACCTTCACCAGAGTGTATTTCAAATACTGGAGGTTCCTATGAGGAGGGCCTGGCAAAGGTATACTAGAGACTCCTTAGAATAAATTGTAAATCTCCCAATTCATAGGGATTATCCATAATTTTCCATGACACTAATCAGGCTCCTAAAGAAGCAGTCATGTCTAGCCTATTCTTTTTTGTTTTTTTTTCGCCATGCCACAAGGCATGCAGGATCTTTGCTAGAACCCTCACCACCTGCAGTGGAAGTGTGGAATCTTAATTATTGGACCATTAGGGAAGCCCCTAGCCTATTACTCTTGTTTGTTTGATTTTCCAATAGGTTTGCCAGATTTTGGTGAATTTAAAAGTTTCTGTGTGCATTAGAGTATGTGTATCTGTGTGTATGTATGAGAAAGAGAATATAATAGTATTTTTAACTGCTACAATTATTTGCAGGCAGTTGGGTGGATCAAGAGACTGAAAAAAGAGCTTTCACCACATAGATTATTGGTTAAATGCTATAAATATTTGAGTCTATGTCTACTAAACATGCAAAACGTGACTTTAAAAAGAGATTGACAGAGTTACAACATACATGAACTTTGAAAATATTAATATGATGCTAAATGAAAAAGCTAGTTACAAAAAACTACATGTTATATGATTCTATTTATCTGAAATGTACAAAAAGGGAAAATCCATAGAGGCCAAGAGTAGATTAGCTGTTGCTGGGGGCTGGGGTGGGGATCAATGAATTTGAAGGAAAATGGGGAGTTACTGTTAATGGGGTTCCCTTTTGGGGCCTTGAAAGTGTTCTAAAATAAATTGATGGTTGCACAATTCTGTACACTAAAAACCATTGAATTGTACCGTTTAAGCAGGTGAATTGTATGATATTATGAGTTATAACTCAATAAAGCTGGTATTAAAAGAGAGATTGACACAATTAGGCTACTTAAGCACATGAAAACCACACTAGTGAGGATATAACATGTATACAAGTACAGGAAAGATCTATATTGCAAGAGACAAACTAAACTCAGAAATCAAAAGGACCTTGAAAGATAAATCATCTACATCTTATTTAGAATGATCCCTTGTCTGCCACTGTCATTGCAAGAAGGACAAAGGACAAAGTGCTTTAATTTACTACAAAAGATATTTAAACATTGCAGAAACATTTCAACAAACCAAATAATCCAGAAACAGAACCTGGATAGCAAAAAAGAAAAAATGATGTATTTCTCCTCTGATACTTTTAGAAAAGTTAAAGTAATCCTGTGACTATATTTGATTTATGGATTAAATCATGTAAATGTTTTCATAACTAATTGCCATCAGAAAGATAATTGGACATTTGGTCTAAATAGCCGAGAATTTCCTTATAAAATGTCACAGAAACTTCTTGATGACAAGAAGTTTCATTTGAACCAACAAACATCTTTTTGATAATTCAAGACCAAGAGTATATCCAATGGTTTGTTTATTTGTCAGTGTCATAGGGTCACCTAACAAAGGTGTAAGTAGAGTGGTAAGGTAAGTCCATTCAGAGAGTGTTCCCTTTTACACACTGGCACTGTTGTTGTAAGATACATCTCATCTAGTGCTGTAATGGAGTAGATCTAGAACTAAACTAAGCTTTATATTTTTAAAAAAATATTTGGGAGTCTTCAGGAAAAGATATCATGTGAAATGCAATCAGACTCCTAGGAATTTTCTAGGTCAGGAGTCAAAAACATTTTCTATAAAGGGCCAGATAGTAAGTATTTTTGGAATACAGGCCATATAGTATCTGTATTAACTACTTGAATTGGCTGTTAGAGTACAGAAGCAGCCATAGAGAATGGCCATAAACAAATGGCCTTGGTGATATGCCAGTAAAGCTTTATTTATAAAAACAAGGCTGGGCCTGAAACAACTTAGTTTGCTGACTCTCTGGGTTCCTGTGCTTGCCCCAATATGGACTTGGTATCCAGATGGAGTTGTATTCTTAAAGAGGTGTATGTATTTACATTAGAATTGATTCATGATTGAAGATATGAAACAGATTAAGACAGAAATTAGCACTCTTTGCACATTACAATCTTAGGTGTTCACAGTCTTTAATACCAAGAAGTTGATAGATAGCTGTATTCTACTCTCATTTCTTTGTCACCTTTCAAATGTGAGTGTCATCACAATGGCAGAATTCCATCAAGGGGAAAAAATGACAACTAGCAGAGAGTCAGACTTGACTGGGCAACTGAGCACCCATGTACAACTATCCCTTAGTGAGCTCCTTGTATGTGGCAGAACTTGTACTAAGAACTTTATATGTATTATCTCATATAAGGCTAATGACTATTCCATGAATGGAAGTGTTATTATCCCCATTTTAGAATGAGAAAACTAAGGCTTATGGAATTTAGTAATGTTTGCCCAAGATCATTTGGCTGGTAACGCAGAAGTTGGGAGGTGTAGGGGTGGGGAAGAGATAGATATTCCATCTTACAGTGTGTGAATACATTCACATTTACAGCCTGTAAATAGAACCATAGGATCTTACAGGAAATGTTCACTATACTTTGTCCCAAGAAATAAAGCATAGGAGCACAACCGATTAAAATCATCAATTTCATGGAAAATTGATTAGCCCTCTAGTGGTAAATCTCATTGATAAAAAGGCAAGTTTATTATCTTATGCAGAATCTAATGTTAGCTGTGTATAGTAGCATGTATTTATTTTTATAATTTTACACATGGTGCTTTCTTTCCACTAAATGACACTGTGAACTTTGAAGAGTAAGTCAGTGGATCCATGAAATAGAAATATATGCCAATGGAAACAGAAAGAGTGTAACTCTGTCTTCCTCTTTAATAATATTTTAAGTGATGTCCAGGATTAGTAACATAGATATTTTAGGACTATGAAGACTATAAGCAAAGAATGTTTTCAGGCTATATTCTAAGGGATATTAAAATATAGGATAATTTCAGTGAAAAGCTTATTCAAACCAGTTGTTATTACAAATACAAAATAACAGATTTTCAGTTTACCCTCTAGGCAGGATATAGACAGAGGCCTAATTTATCAAATTTTTCAGAAAATGCACTATTATAGCCCAACTTGTCTTACCTAATGAACTCTGAATTCTGGGTTATATAAATCATTATGTGTTAGAGGGAGGTAGTTTTAAACAAATGAAATATATTCTAAAACAAATGTGTTAATAACAAAACTTATAGCATATGGCTGACATTTTCTTTAATTTTGTCTAATACAGGGTCTCCTGAAGCATCAAATTTACAAACTAAAATAGCTGGATAATGAAAATCATAGAATTTTTGTGTTGGAAGGAAGATTATAGACCATCCCCTTCACTCACTAAAAACAGAGGTTCACAGGCGCAAAAACAACTTGCCATAATATTTTGGTTTGCTCAAAGTCCTTTTAAAGTTACCGTACCAAGTGACATTTTGAGGATTATAGTCTTCTTTCTATGTAATTCAGTTTTAAGTGTGGCTTTGCAAATATGCTACACAGTGATGCATTCCAGTGACCTTGCCTTAACTCAAGCTATTTAGCAAGGTAGAGTCCCTTCCAACTGTCAGTTTCCTGGTGAAGAGAAGACAACAACAATACTGTACTGGCTAAAGTCAGATAGCAGGTAGGGTGTAAGTGGGTCTCCAAAGCCTTTCACTTACAGAGCAAAAGTAGGCTGGGACTGACCTAGATCAGGAACCCTTGTCAATCAAAAGAAACACAAAATCCAAGTTTTAAGGACCCAATCCAAGATGAGGGCTTGACAAGGAAGCAAGGGAAGGCAAGGAAAACCCGAAAGCAGCTTAGTGTAGAGGTGATTTGCTGTTTTTTTTTGAGACAATGCCCTGCACATGTCCTATAAAGTGAAGATCTCTTGTTTGGACTCCTCTGTTAAGTCTGCTCTCTCCCTGGTGGCCCAGATGGTAAAGAATCTGCCTGCAATGAAGGAGACCCAGGTTCGATCCCTGGGTAAGGGAAGACCCCCTGGAGAAGGGAATGGCTGCCCACTCCAGTATTCTTGCCTGGAGAATCCCATGGACAGAGGAGCCTGGGGGGCTACTGTCCATGGGGTTGCAGAGTTGGACACAGTTCTGCGACTAACACTTTTACCTTCACTAATTAATTACTCTGATTATAAAAGGCATGAAAGTCACTACATTATTCCTGGGGAAGCTGGAGTGAATTATTCACAAGAGTGAATTCAATGTCTGCAAAGAGGTCACTTGACAAGTCATTCTGCCCCACAGTGGAAAGTCTTCACCTAGTTTGCCTTCTTATTCTCATTTCTTCCTTTCCTTATTTTTGAGTGTACAAAAGTCCTTCTCTTTTGTTAAAGAAGAGTAAGCCCTTTCTCTTCACCAAATCTGAGAAGCAGATTCTAGGCTTATTTATCACTTCTGATTTCTTTGTTACCTTGATTGAAGCAGGTACTGCTTAATCAAGTGCAAGACATAGTCATTCTAGAGCAGCATAAGTTTCAACTTTTAACAGAGTCAAACACCCACCAAGAAGAGAGGCATAGGTAATAGACTGCAAAGTGTTGGTAGTACTTCCTTTACATCCAGATATGAACACCAGCCTCTCCTACCACTCAATGACATATGATTATGTGTTGGAGTTCCCGAGATGCCCAAAATGAATGGATATGCCAGACTAGAGCCAGTTATCCAGGAGTCTATCTTCTTCAAAATTTATCTTGAATATTTAAAATGGTAATATGCATCATTCATTTTACTGGAAATGATTTAGAACATTAAGGTCTTTCCTCCATCTTACTTTCCATTTTGAGTTAAATATAAATTTTTCAAAAATGAATCAATACTTCCATTAGTATTTGTATCAACCCATTATTTGTGTATCTGTTAAGTTGTGTCCAACTCTTTGGGACCCCATGGACTGTAGCCTGCCAGGCTCCTTTGTCCATGGAATTTTCCAGGCAAGAATCCTGGAGTGGATTGCCATTTTCTCCTCCAGAGAATCTTCCTGATCCAGGGATCAAACCCACCTCTCGTGTCTCCTACAGTGGCAGGTGGATTCTTTACCACTAGCACCACCTGTGTGGAGGAAAGAAAATCCTCTGAAGGTTTGGAACACCTTATTAACATCTACAAACTTAAAACCAACATCTTAATGCTCAGTAAAGGAGACAATTCTTTTCCATTGTAACTAAAATTGGTCATTTCAATTATTGCCTTGAAGGCTTAATAGATACCCCATGAAACCAGTGAGTTGCACCACTCAACAACTTAAACATTATCACAAAACACTTTCTTCTGTAACACTGTTAAATATAGTTGTAGATGATTTAATGAAATTTAATTTTCTAAGAAATGAATTTTCAAGATATATGCAGAATTTGACAATGGTTTTTGGAAAATGAAAACATGAAATTACATAAATGCAATATAGCTATGATGCAACATGAAAGTTGTCATCTTTATTTGATATCCTCATATTTGCTTTAGACAACTGCTCCCTTTGCGGTTGGGTTCAGGCATATTGTCTGGAAAGCTGGATGATAAATATTCATGGTGTTTTAATTGCAAGTAAAAAATGGTTGCATTGAGAATCAGTTTTGATTCTTTTTTCATTTATTTTCCTCCTCAACATTGTGGGGTCATAAGTTTCTAAAACCTTTCAGTTCAGTTCAGTCGCTCAGTTGTGTCCGACTCTTTGCGACCCCATGAATCGCAGCACACCAGGCTTCCCTGTCCATCACCATCTCCTGGAGTTCACTCAAACTCACGTCCATCAAGTCAATGATGCCATCCAGCCATCTCATCCTCTGTCGTCCCCTTTTCCTCCTGCCCTCAATTCTTCTCAGCATCAGAGTCTTTTCCAATGAGTCAACTCTTCACATGAGGTGGCCAAAGTATTGGAGTTTCAGCTTCAGCATCATTCCTTCCAAAGAACACCCAGGGTTGATCTCCTTCAGAAAGGACTGGTTGGAT
>SJXQ01008704.1:0-12549 GCA_006408695.1 Aepyceros melampus | reverse complement strand
AGTTCCTCTTCACTTTCTGCCATAAGGGTGGTGTCATCTGCATATCTGAGGTTATTGATATTTCTCCGGCAACCTTGATTCCAGCTTGTGCTTCCTCCAGCCCAGCGTTTCTCATGATGTACTCTGCATAGAAGTTAAATAAGCAGGGTGACAACATACAGCCTTGACATACTCCTTTTCCTATTTGGAACCAGTCTGTTGATTGTACCTTTTCCAGAATTTTCTTGAAAAGACACAAAAAGGATTTATTTCCTCTTTTCTAAAATTGAATGCAATGATCAGATATATAAACTTTAACATGCAAATTAGTGAAACATTCCACAAATTGTCTGCTGCCACTTCTCCCCCCACCCACACATTCCCTCATATTTGAACCAAACCGGCTATTTCATCATTTCCCAAATATGCCTGTACCTATATAATCCAGTTTTGGCAGTGGGATAGAAAACATGTGTATTTAAGGACAGTCAGAACTTGGTTTGAATCTGTCTGTTGCTCTCTGTGTAGTTTTGGGAAAGTTATTTAGTCTTCATATGCCTTGTATCCTCATAAGAAAATTCAGAGAATTGGAGCCTGAGCATAGTGCCAGGTATATATTATATAGCATGTGCTCAGTTAGTTGTTATTGAATGAAAATGAAGGATCAAATATATATAAAGTATCAGTAAATAGTACCCCCTATCCCTCTCTGAGATAACTCTATTTTTGGTCACACTTCTGGACATGAGGGATCTTATTTCTCCAACCAGGAATGGAACCCACACCCCCTGCAGTGGAAGCACAGAGTCATAACCACTTGACTGCCAGGGAAGTCCCTTGTGTCCTTTTTTAAACTAGCAAATCCCTAACCATCCTTTCAAGTCCCACATCAAATGATATATCTTTGAAGGGCACTTCTCCAGCTTCCACAAGGCAGAGCTAATAGTTCTATCTCTGCACTCTCATAGCATCTCATACTTGGCTCCCAGAGCATGGTGCTGTCATTGTTGATTGTCTATGTTTCCAAACTAGGTATAGGAAGCTCCTTGAGGGCAGTGATGCCACTTTATTGGACTTCCTGTCCCTAGTTTCTAAGTCCCAGGTACATAATAGAGCAAATAGGTGTGTGATAAAAGATGAAGAAGAGGGTGAATTGTCTGCCAGAACTTTTACTAGATTGTGAGAATCAACTAAACTTTCAGATTTGCATATCCCCCAGTTCCCACTACACCACGAAATCTAAGGGAAGGCCACTTCCTTTGTATTTGCAGTGCTGACACAGTACCTGGTTCAGCAGATGTCAGTTGAGTTCATGTAGGCAAAATTGTCTTTAGGGTTCTTTCATGCATTCTTTTCTGTTATTTGAGTAACTCTTCCCCCACTTCATAAGATCGCTACAATATCTGCCTTTCCTTGTGTGCTCTCAGTCTCTGCTTTCTTTCCCTAAGTACTAAAGGATAGGTTTGCATTAGATAAACTCATCTCTGCTAACGTGTTATTAGGTAACTCCTTGCCATCCTTCCCAAGCAGTAAATGTGTTGGTGAATGGCAGTGTATCCAGCCTCAAGACAACCTGTTTTGAGATCAGCAGATGTCAGTTGAGTTCATGTAGGCAAAATTGTCTTTAGGGTTCTTTCATGCATTCTTTTCTGTTATTTGAGTAACTCTTCCCCCACTTCATAAGATCGCTACAATATCTGCCTTTCCTTGTGTGCTCTCAGTCTCTGCTTTCTTTCCCTAAGTACTAAAGGATAGGTTTGCATTAGATAAACTCATCTCTGCTAACGTGTTATTAGGTAACTCCTTGCCATCCTTCCCAAGCAGTAAATGTGTTGGTGAATGGCAGTGTATCCAGCCTCAAGACAACCTGTTTTGAGGAGATAGGGGAGGGGAGATTTGGATGCATAATCCTTAAAATATCTTTCAAATTACATTGTATACGATGACTACACATTGTGTTAATTGGCATGTCTAGCCATGGGCAGAGCTGTGATAAATTAGATAGAGTGCATCAACCTCTGAAATCTCTCAGGTTATTTTTTTTTAATGTAGACCATTTTTAAAGTCTTTAATTGAATTTGTTACAATAGTTTCTGTTTTATGCTTCAATTTTTTGGCCATGAGGCATAAATGATCTTAGCTCCCCTACCAGGGATCAAACCTGCACCTCCTACATTGGAAGGTGAAGTCTTAAGCATTGGACCACATAGAAGTCCCAAAATCTCTCAGTTTTGAACCTATTCTTTTAAACATGGAGAATTAAATTCACCAAATCTAATTCCCCACTATGAGTTGGGAATGTTCAAGTAGTGACTTCTTATGGGGCTGGGATAAAAATTTTGGCTCTAACCCCTTCCAGGTTACCTAAAGTGACCCCTGCTTTGTTTTCATTTGCCCAGCAACCAATTGAGACAATTTTCCATGCTGATTTTCATATGAATAATTTTGGCCTCTAGGTGGGTATTTAGCTAGCAAGTAGTTTACCAAAATTATCACTGTCCCATCAGTCTATCAAGTGTGATACATACAAAATTCATATGGATCCCTAAGATTCTTTGGTATTTTCTCCTGAAAAGTTGATCTTTGATGGGTTGGGTCAAGCACCCAGCCTGTGTCATCTTCCTTTTCAGTCTTTTAATTACCAAAATTAACCCCTACCCAACTATCCAACTGTTAAGGATGGAATATGACATTTCTCTTATAATTACAACTTAAATATCTTGAAGGAGTCTTTTCTGTTAAAAAAATCTTATAAGTATTTATGATGTTATGTTGGTCAATTTGGGTAGTGGATTATACAAGAAATGTTTTGGTCTAAGAGTTCTAAATTAGAATATAGTTAAACAAGGAATGTTAGTAAAAATTTTCTTTTTCTTTATCCTGATAATCGTTTTATCTTCCTTCAGACATCTGTTCCCAGAGACTGTTGCCTTGAGTCCATATCCCTCTCTTTCAATTAGGGAGACAGATAAGCAGTTGTCTTGAGAATATAAGGTCATTGGCATTCCATAAATGGATTCCAGTGCCTGCTACAGAAACAAGTGGTGAATGTTCTCTGTCACTTGCAAACTATAAATTAATTAAGTTGACAACTTTTCCTTCTTTATGTTATGCTTTCAGAAGGACTTTTGAAATACCATTTGTTGCATTTTCTGATTTAAAAAGTAACATATGGTCATTGTAGAGAATTGATAGTACAAAGTACTAAGAAGAGAGCAAAAATCTCAATACCCAGATATAACGGCTGTGAGCATTTTGATGTAGTTACTTACATATTTTTAAAGTGCATATAAAATATTTTTTTAAAAATTCAGATTATATTATACATACAATGCTATGTCTTGGCTCTTCAAAGTATCCTTATATTTGAAAATTTTCAAGTGCTGTTAAGAATTTGAAAACACCCGTCTAAATAGTTATATAACATTCTGTCATGAATATACCATGGGTTGTTTATTAAAAATCACATACTTTTATTGTTGGACATTCAGTTTGATTCCAATTTTTCCATCTTAAAAATAATTCTGTAATCTTTGTTTGAATTTCTGATCATCTCATTAGGCTAGAATCCTACAAAGGAACTTAGTGGGTCTAAGTATATATATATTTTTTTTTTTTCAAAAAACATATATGATAAGAACTTTAAAAATATCTTAAAGAAAGTTTATATCAATTTACCCAGCCACCAACAGTTTAAGTGTGCCTGTCCTTTACACTGAACTGTTTCCCAAATAATCATTTAAAAGTTCCTAATTTGATTGACAAAAAAAGGTATTTGAAAATATTGAACATCTGTAAAAAAAAACTCTAGCCATTAGGTTCTTGAACTTGTCTCATGTGTTTTTATCTCTTTTCTTGTGTTTTACACATTTTCCTTTTTGATTTTTGTGAGCTATTTAGTATTTCAAATAGATCATCCCTTTTTAATGTTTGTTGCAAATATTTTTCCAAGTTTGTGGCTTGTGTTTTAGGTTTTCTTATTTAGTAATGGCTTTTGAGCTTTAAGTTTTTCTATTTTTGTGTAGTCCAAATCTATTGATTTTTCCATTTGTGATTTGTTCCATTGCTTATTTGCTTAAAAATTGCATTCTTATTCAGTAAAGTTTTCTGTTAGTTTTAATTAATCAGACTTATAATTTTGAAGGCAATGGATCTGTTCTACATTACTGCAGATATAGCTGTAGCTGCACTTTGTTCATTTTAAATATTTTATAGACAGATTTGGAAGTGTTAATTACAAAAGTTGGACCAGCTGTACTTCCTTTTAAACAGGACCATGTATAGAGGGAGTGATTCTTTAGAAGGCTTTTGAAAAAACGACTTGAAATGTTGACATTTTATTGCAGTGAACAACTGTGTTGATTGAATGTTCCACATTATTCACGTCACATTGTTAAGAGCTCTGTAACTCAAGGCAACACAACACTCAAACTCAAGAATCCCCAGCAGTTTTCACTTTGAGGATTGTCTGCCTGTAGCCTTATTTCAGAATAGTTAAAACAGCATTTCTCAAAGGGTGGTCTCTGACTCCCTTCCATCACAATCACTTAGACTAATTGTTAAAATGGTGATTCCTCTATCCTCCCTTCACACATACTAAATCACATCCCCTGGGTTTGGGGCCTCAGAAGCCACATTTTAACAGGCATCTCAGAAAATTTGAGAATCTCTGAGCTAGAGAGGAAAATGAGTTTAAGAAGTGGACCCACAGATGCAAAATAAAAAAGCAAATGTTTGAGAACTTGAGGTCAGAGATAGATCTGAAACAAGTGTATCAACCAGTGAACAGAAAGGATAGTCAGAATGCAACAGGGCAGAGATTGAAGAGCACTGGTCAGAAAATCAGAAAAAGGAGCTCTGCTACTTTATATTCGTGTGACCCAGAGTAAGTAAAAATTCTCTGGCTTCTTATCCTTAAAATGAGGGTAAGAAAATGCTTGTACCCAAGCATACAAGACTATGAGGACTGGGAGAAATAAACAAATGTAACAATGCTTTGTAAAGTTCACAGATTTCACTGCTAATAATAGAATCACAGAAAGTGCTGGTGGTGGTCAGCATCTGTAAGATATGGCACTGGGCACCGGTGAGTCATTGGAGTTATTAGAGTTCAAAGTCCACAAACCCAGTCCTTGGAAGGATTTGAAGCTGGAGGCAAGGATGTCAGGGGAGAGAGAAGGCAGGACAACATTAGAAGGGCTAAAGTAGAAGAAGGAGCACAAGTTATTTGCAGGCCTAAGTGAGAGAAGGAACAAAGTCTCCAGTGGCTCTTTCAGTGGTCATGGTCTCACTGAGTGATGTGGTTAATGACCACTAAGTTCTTTTATCCGGCCTCACACTGGCCCCGCAACCCCATTTAGAATCAGGATTCGGCCAGGGTATGAGGTGAGGCTCACCTGTAAGAGGTGACTAAGTTAACTATTCCTTGAATTAGAGGATTGAGGGCTACAGGGGATGAGGGGAAGTGGCAGGAGTCCAAGTATGTACTTCTCCTGTTGTCACAACCTCATGAAATGGGACATATGCCTTCAAATAGTCTAATTTCCCTTTTGATTTCTCTCCTCTGAAGGGTTTCATTCACCTTTATTTATTGTGAAATTACATACATTCCAGTGTTATTAATATTGAAACCTCGGGGTAACAAATAGAATGTATAGGTGTGTGCTCAGTCGCTTCAGTCGTGTCTGACTCTTTATGATCCCATGGACCGTAGCCCACTATGCTTATCTGTCCGTGGGATTTTCCAGGCAAGAATACTGGAGAGGGTAGCCATTTCCTTCTCCAGGGGATCTTCCTAACTCAGGCACTGAACTCGAGTTTCTTGTATCTCCTGCATTGGCAGGAAGATTCTTTACCTCCTGAGCCATCGGGAAGCACAACAAATAGAATATATAGCAGTTATTTAAACCAGGCCCATGCAAACTCTGTTCATTAAGTATAGTGGAAAGAGCATGGGCTTCCATGTATCAAGAACCATCTGAATTACCCCTGAGCTGGAATTTTCTCTCAATTTCTTCCTATCTGTGTGATCTTGAATATGACTGTATATGAGCCGCTATCTATAGAATCTGGAAAATGGAGATAAAAAATGTCTACCTGAATAGTTAGAGGAGGATTAAATCAGATCATCTAGCAAAAGAAACTGGTACAATGACTGGTATCCTTGTTTAACTGATTAATCACATTTCAATAATTCTTATCTGATTTTCTAATAGAGGGCCTAGGCATATTCCTTTACCCTAGTTCTATGGGGTCCACAATTCTCCTCCTCAACTTTAGCCATTTTTGCTTGATCCATCTCTTTCTCTTTTATGTTTTCTCCCTCCAACCTTTATTTTTAAGGAATCAAGATTCATGTGTTCTGGAATCTAGGACCACTTCTCTCTAGATGTAAAATTCTCTCCTTAGCTTCCTGAATATTGACTACATTCCCTTGGTTTCAACTCAGAGAAGTTTTTCTAAATTAGCTTTCCACTTTTTTCATGGTCACTTTCTTATTTTGCATGATTTATCCTATTATTATATCAAAGATTAAAAAAAAAATTCTTCTCTCCACTTGTTCCAGAGTAACTTTCCTAGCCCTTCAGTGTTTGTCATCCTTTTCTGGCCACATTTAAGCCTTCCTACAAAGATGCAAAACACACTGACCTAAAACCCACCTAATTATGGATGAGATCCCAACCAGTCTGGAGCTTTCACCACTTGGCTTAGAGGATGATAAGAGGCCTGTATTAAGACTCTAGGCTACCCTGTACTCACAGTCAATACTAACTTCAGCTAAACCTCTCCACTTATCCACAAGGGCCCAGGAATCTAGTTACTGAAAATTACTTATATTTTAGACTTTGTCAGTGAGCAAAATGCCAAAATCTTTCTCCTCTTCCTTTCTGCATCCAAGTACTTTTGGATAACAAAGTCTTTTATTGTGAGTTAAGAAAAGGGAAGAAAGTCCTTTCTATTTGCTTGGAAGTCCCACACATCTGGGTATGATCATTGTATAGCTGTAGTTAGTACAAAATAGAAACAGTCCACACATTCATTCATTCAGCAAATATTTATCAAGAATTTACAATATGCAATGTAAAGTTCTGGACAAGGGGGTTAGGATGAGTAGACATGGGCCCTGCTGAGATCTCACAGAGTTTTTATTATTGAGTATGGAAGGTAAGCCACAAACAACTATAATACACAGCATAAAGGGATAAATGCCATAGAAATGAAAGAGAATGTATCTTCAGAGAGGAGAGAGATTCCTCCAGGCTGAAAACTCATGTGATTAGTTTCCCTCAGCGACTGACCAAATGGTAAGACAGTCTCATGAAAGCAGCTTCAGCAACAAGACTTAATATATTTCTATTTAATATAAGGAAAAAATGAAATTCAATTGTCTCAACAATGAGCATAGTGTCGTTGTATGAGGGCAGCCTGTGGGCCCCAGAAGACCCTGACAATTGCAGTGCCTATTTGTAAAGCCTTCTTTCTTTTCCTCAGGTTGTGGAAATAAAATAGAACAGTCTTCAAAAAGAGCAAAGTGGAGAATATCCAATTTTGTCCTTTAATAAATGGCTTCTTGGCACTGCATAGAATGAAAATAATGATAGCTCTTTTGCCACCAAAGCATAATGACCTTTGTGGCCTTTCTCCTCACTCTGTACCCTATACTTTACATGGTAAACAGCAATTTGAGTGGTGATATTGTAAAAGATTTTAACCCTCTGTTGCTCAGCAAGTATGAAGCAGACACAGAGCCCATATTGTGCACACTGAGTCAGGACTAATAGCAAAGGGGTGTTTCTGGGTTTTCCCCTTCCCTCAGTTCACTGAAACAGAAAGGGTAGTATTAATAGAGAGCCCTTACTGAGAAGGCAGAGGATCCATGGATGGTCAGAAAACTTATAAATCTAAAACACTGAAGTTGACACTACATAGGAACTTAGAATCTGAATTCTGTAGATGAAATTATTACCATCCTAAATTATTAGAAAAGTAATGGAACAGTTAGATTTCAAATTTTTTGTTTTTACAGTCACGGGGAAAAAAAAAAACAAAACCAAACACTAATTTTTTTCCCCACATAGCAGTGTAAGAACTCTTAGACTATTCTTTTTCTTCCCCAAGTCATTTCTGTGAATGCTAAGTTGCTTCAGTTGTGTCCGACTTTTTGCAACCCCATGGACTGTAGCCAACCATGCTCCTCTGTCCATGGGATTTTCCAGGCAAGAGTACTAGAAAGGATAAATGCCATACAATGAAAGGGATCCCAGAACATTTGTGTTGCTGTGCCCTCTTCCAGGGGATCTTCCCGATCCAGGGATCAAACCCATATCTCTTATGTCTCCTGCATTGGCAGACAGGTTTTTGACCACTAGCGCCACCTGGGAAGCCCCTTTCAGTCATTTCAGTTCAGTTCAGTCGTTCAGTCGTGTCCGACTCTTTGTGACCCCATGGACTGCAGCACACCAGGCCTCCCTCTCCATCACCACTCCCGGAGTTTACTCAAACTCATGTCCATTGAGTCTGTGATGCCATCCAACAATTTCATCCTCTGTCGTCCCCTTCTCCTCCTGCCTTCAATCTTTCCCAGCATCAGGGTCTTTTCAAATGAGTCACCTCTTCACATCAGGTAGCCAAAGTATTGGAGCTTGAGCTTCAGCATCAGTCCTTCCAATGAATATTCAGGACTGATTTCCTTTAGGATGGACCGGTTGGATCTCTTGCAGTCCAAGGGACTCTCAAGAGTCTTCTCCAACACCACTGTTCAAAAGCATCAGTTCTTTGCCGCTCAGCCTTATTCACAGTCCAACTCTCACATCCATACATGACTACTGGAAAAACCATAGCTTTGACTAGACAGACCCTTGTTGGCAAAGTAATGCCTCTGTTTTTTAATATGCTATCTAGGTTGGTCATACCTTTTCTTTTTTTTATAGTTTTTTTTTAATTTAAATTTATTTAATTGGAGGCTAATTACTTTACAATATTGTATTGGTTTTGCCATACATCAATGCTTGGGGCTGGTCATACCTTTTCTTCCAAAGAGCAAGCGTCTTCTAATTTCATGGCTGTAGTCACCATCTGCAGTGATCTTGGAGCCCCCCCAAAATAAAGTCTCTCACTGTTTCCATTGTTTCCCCATCTATTTTCCATAAAGTGATGGGACCAGATACTATGATCTTAGTTTTCTGAATGTTGAATTTTAAGCCAACTTTTTCCTTATCCTCTTTTACTTTCATCAAGAGGCTCTTTAATTCTTCTAAATATTAAACCAAGCTTCTCCAAAACTACAAGGTCCTAGGAAAGTGTAGAGAATTATCAAAAGCACTGAATGAATAGTTGATATTCTGTACAGACATTATCAACTCAAGCATGCTATTGAATAACTTTTTTTGATGACATTTTTATTGAGATAGAATTGACTAGAATACCATATTTGCTTCAGGTGTACAATGTAATGATTTAACACTTTTTTGTTCATCAAAGAATTGTTGTTTAGTCACTAAGTCGGTCTGATTCTTGCAATCCCATGGACTGTAGCCCACCAGGCTCCTCTGTCCATAGGATCTCCCAGGCAAGAATACTGAAGTGCATTGCCATTTCATTCTCTAAGGGATCTCCCCCACCCCCACAGATTAACCCCCCATCTCCTGCATTGTCCTCTTTAAAGAATGCTTAATTATAAACCCTGACTCTGAATTTTAAATGCCATAGATGTGATAGAATAGCACCTTAATAGGGTTGCCAGATTTAGTAAATAAAATTAAAGGATGCCCAGTTAAACTTGACTTTGAGATACCAAAGTAATTTTTAGTATTATTATGACCCACACCACACCTGGCAACTCTAATGTTATTTAGAGGGTGTTGCTTGATTATATAATATTCCAGTGGGCTGGTTAGTTTTAGGAGGCCTGTTTGCTTTTAGTCTCTGGGTTTTCATCTTTCCCTGTTTCTGCATGTCTGCTCAGCATACAAGATTTATTTGAATGAATGGAAAGATCTTCAGTGAAAAAAACTATTCATTTCATAAATGAATTATTTTAAAGCCCTGCATCCCTCTGCAAAAAAAGAAAAAAGTGAACCAAAGCCCTTTTTTGTGCCATGCCAGTTGTTCTTCACTTGCTGATCTAGGTTGAATCATCTAGATAAGTGTCTTAACTATAAGTGCCTCATTCTACACTTCTTAGTGTAAAAGCTCAACCAGAATGAGGTGGGGGTGAGGCAGGGGAGGGAAGAGGCTAGGAGCTGAGTCAAAAAAAGTAGAAATATATTAAATTGAGAATTTGGAACGCACCCAAATTGAATATGTAGTGAGCCAAAATGTACACCTCATTTGGAGTTTTCCTTTATTTTAAAGCATCTCACCTCCTCAACTAAAACTCAGCTAGTTTACCTGTTCTAATCATTTCAATGAGCATTTAATTCACACTTCCATCAGAAAGTTTAAAAATGTCTGAAAAGTTGATGGTTCTGCATTTAGTTCTGAATAATTTTACAAGGAAATACACTCTTCACATTTTAATACCGTGAGTCTGCATCTGGCATTATTTCTTATCCCCTCCCCCCCAAAAAAGATTACTTCCCTCTCCACATCAGGCTAGCTCCAAAGACAGATTCTAAGTATGATAAAATAGTACAAAGGAATCTCAGTAACATGGGCTGTTAACTAAGTATATAACAATTTTCAGAGGGGCATCAAATTATGCAAATCAAAACTTATAAGAAAAGAAATATTAGAGATTTTCAGTTGTTTCTTTATTGTGTCATAAGAAAACCTTTTAATGAAACCTGAGACAGCTTATCAATGTTTCAACTCTGTTATGACAGATAATCTTCATGATGAAATAACCTTAAAGATGATATTCAAAGTTTTAAATTGTTGCTTTTCAAACATTTCTTATAAATCTTCATTCTTTTAATTTTAAAATGAATTACATACTCCTGTCTTTTGTTTATATAATTTGTTAAAACACACAATTTTGTATATTATACTTAAAACCTCATGAGTTATTGAGCTATGCAGGTAATATTTTTTATTTTACTGATATAAAATATTGAGGTTTAGAGAGTAAGTGATATTGAAAAGCACACACAGTGATAAGTACCTCAGTTGCCTCTAGAAATGAGTTAGAACTCTATTTAGGCAGTTTCACATGTACTGTCTGCCCTCTCAGGAATTTTTTAATGGAAAAATATTGGTGTGCTTTTGTTTATGATGATTATTAAATCTTTTGCTTACCCCTCAAAACACTATACAGGCTTAAAAAGATATCATGTCCTCAAGATGCTGACATAAGCAAAAGCATACTTTCAGGTAGAGCTTCAGTGTTGACTAAAATACATTTTTCTGTATGTGACTTTGTACCATATACATTATACAGTATGTCTTTTGTCCAAGGGAGCTTCACTTATAATAACTAAATTTAAATATATGCCTACATGCAGATAAAAAGATATTTTAAGGGTAATTAAAAATTACCCACACTGTGAAATATATATATCTGACAATAATATCAGCATTTAAATAAGTATGTACTATAAAACCACAGTAATAAGATTCTAATAACACAATATACATGATAAATTAGTTATAGGTTAGCCATAAGTGTATGTTTTCACTATTATTTTAAAAAAAAGTTGTTAAGCAAATTAAATCAGGTCCATAATCTTTAACACATGTACTCTGAGAATCTTTTAAGCATATACACATATATGCACACACACATATACATAAATTATATATTAATATGCTAACCATAAAATATTATTTTTAATAAAAAATGTCTTGACAGAGCTTTGTAATGAAAACTTGGTTAGCTTAGTTTAACTTAATGTACATTCTCAAACATAAGAACCTCATATTTTAATACACTGGAAGCTCTAACCAGAACAATTAAGCAATAAAAAGAAACAAAGGGCATCCTGATTAGAAAGAAAGAAGTAAAGATATCTTTATTTGCAGATGAAGTGATCATATATATAGAAAATTCCCAAGAAGTTATAGCTAATAAGTGAATTCAGCAAATTTACAGGATATAAGATCAACATGCCAAAGTTAGTTGTACTTCTATATACTAGCAATAAACAATTCAAAAAGAGAATTGAGAAAACAATTCCACTTATAACAGCGACAAAATGAGTGAAATACTTAGGAATAAATTTAACCAAGGAAGTGAAAAACTTATACATATAAAACTACAAAATACTTTTGAAAGAAATCAAAGAGCTATAAATAAGTGAAAAGAGAGCCCGTGTTCATAGTTTGGAACACAATACTGTTATGATGGCACTCATCTGCAAAATGATTTATAGATTCCATGCAATCCCTATGAAAATATCAATGGCTTTTTCCCAGAAATGTAAAAACCAGTTTTCAGATTCATATGAACTTGAAAGGGGTCCAAGTAGTAAAAGCAATCTTGAAAAAGAACAATGTTGAAAGACTTACACTTGCAGATTTTATTTTATTTTTTGATTAATTTTTATTTTTTAATCTGTTTTGCTTTACAATACTGTATTCATTTTGCTATACATTGACATGAATCAGCCATGAGTGTACATGAACTCCCAATCC